>VXAB01005937.1:0-39757 GCA_013399175.1 Odontophorus gujanensis | reverse complement strand
CCTGTGCCTTTAAGATTTCCATCTTGAGGAGAATCCAGGCTTCCTCAAGAAGCCTCATTCTTGCTACTAATGTACTTACAGAATTATTTATTTCAGAGATTGATGTGTTTCTTGCCAACTGCATCTCATTTTGGCCCTTTATAACATGTTCTACTGTGGTATTCTTGGTTTGTAAGTTGACCTTATTTTCATTCCTTGCATACTGCAAGATAACAGTGGGTTCTTCACTAATACAATGTGGTCTCATTGTACAATCCCCATTATTCTTTTTCAGGATACTTTGCACTTAGTCAGTATTGTTTATTTAAAACAGTGTCAGGTTTCTCTAACTCCCTTTTTTTACTTGCATGGAGTTCTCGAGGGATTCTCCCAACTAATTCTGCATTTGTGAAAGCATGCCTAATTGAAACCCCTTTTTTCACTCTACTGTCATGAGTACTTTTTTTTCCAAACAAGCTTTAGTATTTTATAGTACTATGAGTCATATGAATAACCAGGTGTCCGTTTTGCCCATTAAGTCAAAATGTTGATTGTCAACTAAATCTTCTTCCAAGTCCTCCTACATACCATTTGTAATTCTTGTGGTAATGTTCAACTGTTGGACACTGAGCTAAGTGTACTGAGCTAAGTGTTATATTAGCTCCTTCCTTAACCCCCTTCTATAAATAAGCTTCATTTTCACAGTGATGCACACTGCAGTATTTTATATCTAACAGTTGATGTGTTTGGTTTTTTCTTTTGCCAGTCATCCACACTGATTCAGTTTGAAGTGCATGTCATCTTAAGTAGGCATTAATAATCATTTTTGCTCATATAACCAGGCGACATATATAAATACCACAGTGAGATGTGGAGGAATTATCCAGTCTGTCTTCACATCATGTTTCTTTCCTCTGTGAGATCTGTTTTCCATCTTTGCTTACCTATTGCTATTATATCTAAACAGTCTTGGATATCAGCTCATGGATGAAGGTGCCAAAGCCATTCTGTCCATAACACTTATTTGACCATTCCCAGTATCTATCTGTCTCTGCTGATAAAAATATCAGTAGATCCCTAGGCTCGATGATGAGTCTTTTAGCCTCCTTGTCACTTGTGACTCACTCACTGTCATTTCTGCGTGTATTCTTAAATCAAAGGTAGACGGACATCAGAGTTTAATTATCAGTGAAATGGGTAGATTTCCTTATTGAGGGTCGTCAGATTGCCATTGTTGTCCTCATTCCCTTTCATTCCCTCCTCAGAATCTGTTTTGGAAGTGGTGAATCTCTTGAACACTGGGAGCGCTGGCTTTTCTTTCTCTATTCTTGAGACTGGTTCATCTCTTTTACCAGAATAGGTGACATTACCCTTCTTTGCATTTGAAGGTCATGTTAAGGAGTCATTAAGATATGTAATATGAATTACCTAGTTTACAGTAGTTTGGATTCAGAGGATCTCCATTTGTTAAAAGTTTGTTCATATTGACACTGTTCTTGCAATCTGTTCTGAAAATTCCAATTATTTTTTAGCATATTTGACAGTAATGTTTTATCATTAGGGATTCTGTGATGCAGCTGAGTATCTGGTACACTACAACTATTTCTGTTGATGTTGTCTTTGAGTGTAGGTTATAGATAGGGGAACGTTGTTTTGTGCCCTCTAGTGTAGGTAGCAAATGCAGATGAGAAATGTAATTGGAATTCTTTATTAAGTGTTTTACTTTTTAATGCTTCATAATGCAAACAGATGTTGGGTTTTAGCAGATTTTTTTGTAAGTTGGGTGATTTTTTGTTAGCTTTCAGTAAAAAGAGAGGAACATTTTAAAGCCAGTATGAACTCTGCATAGAAATACTAGTTTTAAGATAGAATCATATCATTGTGCTTAATCAGAATTTAAAGTTCAACAGAATAAAACATAAACTTATCAATAAATGTTCCAGGTCATTAACACACTGTCTCTGTTGGACAGCACTTTTAAGTAACATAAAACTTAACAGTGTATTTTAGAGCTGCTCTATTGGCTTTGTTTTTGCAAATTCTAATTTAGACATAGTGCTTAATCGTACTGTCTGCCTGTCAGAGTATAAATAAGTAAATACAACCTTTGGCTTCAAAAATGTTAGCTTCCACTTAAATTTTTTGGCTAGGGTGAAAATGTATTTTCTCAGTGAGAGAAGACTTCAACAGATGCTATTTTAACTAATTTTGTAGGAAGAATACCTGTTGGTCTTTTCAGGTTTAACAGAGCAGAAAAAAAATGTTGGCCTGACTTCACAGAACCAGTTTATTGAAGAAAGGGCCAGAGTATCTATGTTGGTATCTTTGTTTCTTGTTGACAAGCATTTCATTCCCTGGTATTTTCCTTTTTATATCTTTGTTAATAACTAGATTTATAGTTGTTGGTTCTGTGACTGCTCGGACTTGTCTGCTTTTGGTTGCAGGTTTGTTTTGTGTTGTTTTTTGTTTGTTTGTTTTTGTTTTTGTTTTCCCTGCATAGAATCTTTAAATGAATCAAAAATAGCTAAAAAGATTGAACTGAGTTGAATTGGTGTTTTTTTTCCTTCATTTGGTAGTGGATCATGCTTCCCTAAAACAATTTGAAAATTTCTGTCTCATTCATTTTAGTTCTTCAGCCACTGAATTCCTTTAGCTTTTTTGTTGTCATCTCTCTCTCCTTGAGCTTTAACTAGCTGAATGTATTCTTCCTATTCCATTTTCAGCATAGGATTTCTTTGATCTCTAATTTCTGGGCACATCACTGAGGCCAACCAACTCTGTATTTCCTACAATTTTTCCAGTAGAAAATTTGACTGCTTTGCATTAATTTGTTGACTTATGTGTTGATTTAAGGGGATTCCAAATCCCGTTGGATTTTCAAATTTAGTCTTGTTACATTTGACTAGAATTATCAATCTCTCTTTTTTGAATGTATTTGGTATCTTTTGCCCTGAATTATGTGTAGCAAGCCTACATAATGATGTCTGCTTTCAACATTCCTCCATAGCATTTTAACTTGCAGTGATTATTTCATATTATGTTATAGTAGACCAGTGGAAGCTTCTTTTCTAATTACTGTGCTTCTACCTTCTGTATCATTACATTATTTTCTGTCTAGGTTTTGGCTGTTCCATCTCCTTCAGTCTTCCATGAGTTCTGTGGTGCCCTGAACACAGATCTCAGTAAAGCTTTTCCACAACCAGTTCATCAAGGCAATGACAATCATGAGGTCAGCAGCCACTTCTCCTTGAGTTTGTTCATCATCTTTTTTTAATCTGTTGATTCCTAACATTATATTTTCAGTGCACCCTGCATATTTTTTTCAGATGCAGTCTACATATGATCTGTTGTTCTATTTTTGCTGGTTAACTATATGAGTATTTGTTCATAGGTGAGATACTGCAGTCTTCGTCTCATTGCATGTTTCTGCTGTTTTTTTTTTTTTTTTCTGTGGTTCTGTTTCTTTTTTCTTCCTCAGGTACTTATTCCTCATTACTTTTTCTGGTCCACAGGAACTAAGAACCTTTTACCTGTGACCCTGCTAACATTTTATTTCAGTTCTGAAGTTCCAACCTGTCCTTTTCTGTTACCTGACCTAGTTAGCCCTCTCTAACATGTATCTCAGAGTTTGTATTGCCTTGTTCACACCTTGTAAGATGCTATCAAAAATTCAGCACTTTTTACAGTTGTGTTAGCTAATAAACTGAAAAATGCAGTGTTTCCTCCTATAAACTTTGCTGCTCTCACACCCTTACAATGACACAGTTATTACGAAGCTGATGCTGTTCTTATATTCATATGACACTCTGACTTAACAGTTTTCATAATGCTCTAGACTTATGCAACCTAGTGAAATGGCTTAATGATATTAGACTACATTTCGTGCAATCTAAAAGTGAATTGCTGCTGAAAATCTGTATTCTCCTTCCACCTCTTGCAGTCCATTCTGTCTTTGCATCAGGTCTAGTGATCACATGGACTTAGGATAAACTGGATCATCTTGCTGATTTAACAGAAAATTAGTGTATGCAGATTATTACTTTCCTATGAGATTTGTTGTTCTGACTCAAAATGTGAATGCACAGTTTACCACCAGCTGAGCAGTGAGGTTTCAGGAAGACCAGAGGGAACCTGAAGTTAAACAAGGTTAAATTACAAAAAAAAAAAAAAGTGTCTGTATTACTATTTCATGAAAAACAGTCCGAATTTGGGATGAAAATTTGAGTTTATTGAAGTTTGGAGTAGAATCTACATTGACATGAGCAGGTGTCACTATTTCATCTCCATTAATGTTGAAATTGAGGTAGATTCAGCACCTCTCTTTAGGGAACAAAACTTGTTTAGTAACTTGTGATTCTTTTCTTTATGAATTCTTTATATAGTCTCTATATTTTCTTCCTACATTTTTTAGGAAATAGTGCAAATGCTGATTTTGACCAACTTCTGATGTGTTTGTTCAGTTGCAAGAGGTAGCAGTATCTAAAAATCTCACTTAAACATTTAAATTCCAGAATTAATATATTACCTAAAAAAGGTTCGGTTGTGTAAAAAGAAAACAATGGGTCATACTGTTTGCTTTGTATGGCAAATGCATGTTCTTCTTGTCCTTTCTCTGTTGTCTCACTGATTTTATTTTCCTGATGCTTCTGCTGCATGTTTCACCCTTTCTTTCCAGTTTTTCTCCAGTTTTATCTTTAGTCATAGCTTCCCTGTAATTAATGTGGTCCACAGCCTACATCATGTGAAGTACAGAGGCATTATTTATCCACCTTCATGAACGTATGTCCTATGACTTGTTGGCAAAATGGTGCCACATAGGGAGCTTTGGCAGGGAGCTTGGCAGGGAGCTTGGCCTCGATGATCTCTAGAGGTCCCTTCCAACCCTGGCAATTCTGTGATTCTACGATTCTGTGTGATTCTGTGATGTAGGAAGAGATCACAGGCAGCAGCTCTGTATGGCTGTATCCTGCTGAGGGACACATGCACATACAATTTTCTGTCAGTAATCAAATCAGTGCCTTTTGCAGTACCTGTTTCTCTTTTTACTACTTTACATCTTTCTGTTTTACTCATATGAGTATTATGGTACACTGTGTGAGCTAGGCAATGAGTAAATTCTACCAATTCTTTATCCACCATATAGTCCAGCCTTCATACCCATATGTCTCTAATTTAGAGATAAAGATGAAGTGCAGGACCTCATCATAGGCCTTGCAGAAGTCCAGGTAGACGACATCACTTGCTCTTCCTTTGTCCACTCATGCTGTCACTTGATCATAGAAGGCCAGACTGGCCAGGCATGATCTGCCCTTGGTGAAGCCATACTAGCTGTCTCAGCTCATATTATCAAAGGCTATTCTGAAAACCAATGTTATCTGGGAAATAAAATGCTCAGTGAGGGAGACATGCTTAAATATCCGTGTTTCTGGCACGTCTGCATCTTTCTGCTCCTGATATTGAAACAACTGCTGTGAGTTAGAGGAATATTACATATCTAAAACATACCATAATATGCTGATGATGTGGTATTTGTCAGTACTAGGTTACAAACAGTGCTTTCAAGCATTTACCTGTTAGTAACCTCTGAATATGTAGGATGATCTATAGCATTTGTTCTAGCAACATCAACTCTTCTGCTGTTTCCTCTCTTTATTTATGAATTTGTGTTTATTGTCTGCCTATTATCCTAGAAGTGAGATCCACCACTAATTTGTTGCATTTATTTACTTTTTTCTGTTATTAGAATTCTTCCAATTACTTATTGGAATTCCTTCGGAAGTCAAATATACCCTCAGAAACTGAAAATAAGTATCAAGTTATATAATAAAAAAAAGATCAATATTTGGATTGCTTTTTAAAGTTATTCTAGAAAATATTACCATTAATACTTTTAATGAATTTATGTCACTGAATGGTTGACAGATGTAAGAAGTAAAATAATGTTGGTCCACAGTCTTGATGCTTATAAAATTAGGTATATAGCAGTTTTAACTTATTTTTTTTTCAGATTACTCTTCATCCACTGTTCTGTCAGTACAGAATATTAGCTAACGTGAATGTTCATGAAACTGAGGAACAGAGCAAAGTTCTTTGTCATTATATTGAATTTGTTTTGTACCATATTCCAGGAAGATGCACAAGTACAGTAATGATCTTGATTTTTGATTGTGCACCACAGCTCTAGACATTTTAGGCTCAAGATAGAGAGCTATGATTGAAACACATCAGTTGTAAACTGAGTTATACTCAGTGGTAGTGAAAACTGATTACTACTGAAGAGAGTACCCTGATGCAGGATTAGTCCACCTGCTCTTACAGTAACTATAATGAAAAACCTGTTTTAGTAGTAGTAGATCATTTCCTTTGTTATTTCCGATTTCTGTCTGACCCAATTGAAATTCCTTAATTGAAATTCCACTTTTATATAATCTTAATTGGTGCTATTTCTGACATTATCTTCTGCTGTCATCAACTTATTTTCTAGATGGGAAGTGATGGAGTTCTGCGCCTTAGTAGTTCTGCTCTAAACAATGAATTCTTCGCATATGCAGCACAAGGGTGGAAACAACGATTGGCAGAAGGTAACTCTATTTGCTCTCAGATTTGCCAAAGATTAATTATTTTATGAAGAAAGCCACCATTTCTCCACTTGAGAACTACTTTTAAAAGGGAAAGTGAAATGCAATGGTAATGCAGCAAACATTGCTGATTCCATTTTCAAGTTACTCTACATTGTCACAAATTGCTGTGACAGTTTATTTTGACCGTTAGAAAGAAGAAAGGACAGCAACACACTTTCACCACTGCCAAACCTTGTGAACATAAATGCATGTGACTAAATCTCAGCGATGTATTTTCAAAATAGTTAATTTATATGGGAAAACAAGTCTTGCTACTTCACACTCACTTTTGTTTTTCAGTGTATTCATTGGAGGATGTTGAATGGCTGTATCAGAAATCACTGTACATCATCTGTGTAGCTGTAATTTGTAATTATACATGAAATTAATCATTGAAAACTTTTATTCAATATGTTAGTATTTGTTTTTTAGGAGAATTTACTCCAGAAATGCAGTTGCGTATCAGACAAGAGATGGAAAAGGAAAAGAAAACAGAGCCTTGGAAAGAAAAATTCTTTGAAAGGTTTTATGGTGAAAAGTAAGTATTGAAGCAAATAAAAGCATTTCTTCATTTTCTTTTAGGAGCAAATGAAAATATAATTCTCTGCTTCACATAGCACAGTCATATGCTGTAAAACTTAATAAAGTGGTTATCAAAGGCATCATTCCCTGATATAAGAAGTTGTGGGTAGAATTATAGTGGCACATCTACACTTGCATTACAATTGCATTTTTAAAGGTTCATAACTCATCCGTAAAAATTCATTTCAAGGAAGGCTTAAGACACAAGGCTCAAGCATGTGAGTATTTTTTAATTATCTTTTAAAAGATGAGATCAGGTCTGTTCTTACTGCAAAGTATAGATACAGCTTCTTCGGATTAGAAGAGTAGTAGAAATGTTTCTTTGTTGCTTTTTTTTTTTTCTTTAATTTTTTCTAAGCTAGTTGTACTTTTTTAATCAAATAGTTCTTCTTACTGTTTGAAAGAGATGGCCTTTCACTGTATCCAAATGTACAGCAGAAGAGATATTGGATAGAGTCAAATGAAAATGATGACTAGTCTAATTTTAGAAGTGAGATGCAAAGAATAAATAGATGCCCATAATTGGCTAAAATGAATTAGATAATATTGCTCCAGGTGCTCAACTGTGCAGTCAGCATGATCTGATTGATGCAGAAATGGCATTCTGCAGAAGCGTAATATTTAATCCTTAAATTCTATTTTAAGAGTCAGAATTTCAAAGAGATTTGCATCTTTTTAAAATTATGAAATCTTCCCTTTGAGATTTGTTTTTAAAAATTTAATCAGTCCATCCTTTTAATAGATTTCAATTTTAAAAAATGCTTATTAAAATCTTAATCATTATAAAATAAGTATTTAAAAGTTACTGTTGTATTTTTTTTGTATTATTTTAACATATGAATAAATTGAGTTTATGAATTACACATAGTAGACAGAAATGTGCCAAAGGAATATCACATGAGATTAGTTTTGTTATTAGATGCTTTTGGCTTGAGAAATCTGAGGCACTGGAAAACTTGAGTATAAATTATTGACTTAAAGATTAAGGCATTAATTAAAGTGTTTCTGCAGTAACACTGCTACTTCTCACAATCCAATGCTTTGGGCTATTGGGAAATGTGGTGAAAAGAAGGCAAGGAAATGGACAGATACATTTTAATATTTTATTTTTCAGTCCTTTCTAGGTGCTTCCTCAAAGTGTAAATACTACTACACGGTGTTATCTTTAAAAATAATGGCAATTCCAGGGTCTTAGCATTGCAGACTTCGTTATTGTCAAGTGCTTCATTTCTTATTTAGAGGCTTTATGACCTCAATTTATTCCAGCTGTTGATTCCTGTAGTATCAGAAAGTATTTATTAGGTTTTTAGGTATGAGTTTTTCATTATGTGTATCAAAACAGAAGTCAGTTATAGTCTCCTTATGAAGGAAAAGGCTGTGTAATATATTAACAGAGTACTTTCCACAATTAGTTTAGTAAGAGCAAAGCTTGAGCACCTCACTCTATTTGAAGACTGTTGTGAAGGCAATGACTGTCACGTGCACAGAGTGTGGTACTCTGAATTTTACAGAGCCAGCAGTCCTGCTGTGCTAGCTGAATGCTGGACGCTGTAATGGTTGGCAGATAATTACTCAGTCTGCAGTGATATGTGTCATTTGGGAAGATAGGTTCCTGACATCAGCATTGTTATGCAAAATGTCATATTGCACGTAATTTCCATTTCTGACTAGAGTGTTGAATGTGTTTTACCCTGCCCTTTCTCTGACTTACATTATTTAACTCACATTCTTCTTCTTGTTTAATATGTAGGCAGATTCTGCTTCTTTGCTGCTTGGCCAGTAGTAATTATTCTTCCCATTATTTACCGTCTCTCTGGTAACTTATTCCGCTGCTTTCATCTTGTATAAGTTCTCTTGCCTTTTTTTTACGTTTTGACTTTTTTGTTTAACTTGGTTTGAGTATAGTTGGGCTTCATCTATTTTCAGTTATGTTGATTCAACTGAAGAAGCAGATTTTGAAAACTTCCCACGCTGTTTCTCAGATTTGTTGTCTCTATTGCAGTCTAACTTACTTTGCAGTCAATCTGGAATCTTGCTCTCACTTCAGCTAATTTGATCTTTAAATATTCCACTACTTAATTGAAGTTTCACCTCATACCTAGAAAAGGATAATTAATAGATGCAGATTCTTTGGAAAATATTTTTACATGGCATTCAATAGCTTTGGAGTTCTTCTTTCATGTAGGCCCTGTGCTTTCTGTTGTTTTTTGTGTGTTTGTTTATTTGCCTGCCCAGGCTGTTAATGATGAGACTACTAGTTGTAGTTTACTTCCGTCAATTTATGTTCTTTTTCTATTTTCTTGTGGTTGTTCATTTTCTTCTCTTGGGCTTACTTTAAAAAACAGAAACTTCATTCTGCAGGCATTCATCCAGGATCAGCTGATACGTGTTGCCAGAAATTCAAGTTCTTCTGGCTGATGCCCCTAGTACTATAAAGGCTACGTTCTGTTGTCTCAATATATTAATTTCTTTCCCATTCTTGAGTGTGATGTGTGTCAGGATAGCACTGCCAGCTCACTAAATCAGAGGTTTAATTTTGGGCAGACCTCTTCTAAATTTTATTTCTGATTCAATCCTTCATTAATTTTATTTTATTTTCTCTAGTAGTACTTATCACAACACCAGAGTATCAGCATCTGTATATCCTCGAGTAGCTGTTTGTGTCTTTTACCGTTGATAGCCATCTGCCCTTACTTTATCAATTGAATCCTGTCCCTATCAGCACTTTCACTGATGGCTGTTTACTGCTGTTCTTACATTCCTCTGCTCTTTTGCAAAGTTTGAGTGTGTGGTTCTCTGAGGAAGACAGATCAGCTGTTTATCTTGCAATCTGGGTTTACCTTAAACATGCTGACCTTGAGTCTTCTTTTTTTGAAAGTATTTTTTTCTTCACAGCAGTATCTTCTTCAAGTCAGTGATATTTCCAGTACTACGTAAAACTGAGATTCAGTATGTGTTCTGCTGACCTTAATGCTACATTCTTATTTTTCTGTACTTCTTCCTTTTTGCTATGTTATTGAGTTGTGTGTATTTGTGCAATGCCCGTGTGGCAGCTGCGTTGACCTTTATCCTGTAGTTCATTCCTTTGCTTTTTTTTCATCCCAGAAATGTAAGTATCAGGCAGTATCTTCCATAATATAAGCTAGCCAGAGAAAATACAACAGTGGCTTAATTTTCTGTAATGCACTGTATTTTCCCCCTCTTTATTTCCTGGAGATGACTTTTTCTTATTTGCACAAGAAAAGGAATTTATTCACCTATACTCAGGTAAACTAAACTTCACTCACCTAAACTTAAAATCTAAGCTAAGACTATATAGGAAACCTATAGTCTGTGTAGAAGAGAGACACATCTTCAGAAATGCATTCAGTGTGGGGGGTGCAAATTAGCTGTTCTGAGTTGCTCTCTGGAGCATCCTCCCTCAACACGTTGATGGCACAGGTAAACTTTGTGCATATTAACTGACTAGCAGTAGGCAATATTAATAACTACCCTGAGAGTGCTTTTTTGGGTACCAGTTCCAGGCTGTGGATTTTCTCCTTTACACCTGTCAGCATGAATAGTGCATCTGCTCAGTATTTTTTAAGTGCATAATCACAGATTTCGTCCTTTTACACACTTTTTCTGTTCTTCCGTATACATGAGCCTCTGTGATCTCTGTTCCCTCTGGCTGCTCATTGGTATGTTCTCCTGCTTCTATAATACCTGAATATCCTTCACGCTCACTTATTGCCATATTATTATTCAGTTACTTTGTTTTCTGATTAAAATGAGAACAGAGATCAAATTTTCTGGATTAGACTTGAAGACCCTTAAGACTGTGACAACTTTATAAGTCCTCCAACCAAGCTTTTCTGTATTTTCTACTGTTATGGAATCACTCAAGCACAAAGTTTGTTTGGAAGATCTCACAAAAGGTGCTGAAGACCTGCTTTGCTGTCCACAGCAGGAAATGTCAGAGTGCAAAAGTTCTTACAAATAGCCAGTTTTTTTCGACCATTGTCTTTTATTTTATTTTATTTTATTTATTTTTCTGTTGAGGCAATAAAAATGTATTTAAAACTGATTTCAGGAACAAAGGTATGTGAATCTTCAGAAGACAAGTATACAAAGGAATGCAGTTTTTTGCACTTTCTTCCTGAAAATGAATTATAAATCTCCTTTTATCTCCTTAGGAATGCTATTT
Organism: Odontophorus gujanensis; assembly: GCA_013399175.1. Taxonomy (NCBI): domain Eukaryota; kingdom Metazoa; phylum Chordata; class Aves; order Galliformes; family Odontophoridae; genus Odontophorus; species Odontophorus gujanensis. The sequence goes on along the minus strand of VXAB01005937.1, from coordinate 28,390 downwards.
TTAATTACAGTGAAATCAATTGAATATTGTAGACATAAAAATGTTTATTTAAAAATAGTTTTTATCCTAAATTAAGTATTTAGTTTATTGAAAGAATGGAGCAAAAACACACAAGGTGTCAGCTGATCCCTTGACTGGTAAAACGAAACTGAAGCAGAGTGATGTTGATTGTCATGATAAAAATGAAATGTTTGTAGAATTACAAAACCGAAATGCCTTGTTTGCTTTCTTGTTTTTAAACGCAGCTTTTTCATTTTAGCGCAGTGTTTCAGCTGTAGTGCTGTCTGTGTTGACCCTAAATTCAGGTACAGGATGAAAAAATAAATTTACTTTAGAACTGCTGCTGTCTTATGAAGGCACAATTGTGCATTTCCTCTGTATTATTGGCAGTGTTAAAATCACAGTGCTGTGCTGATATTAAAAAAATATATATATGAATAGTCGTTAATCTGCATAAGTTGCTTTTTTTGCGTCTTTTTTTGGGTGTTTTTTGTTGAAGTGCCAAATAGTTAACAATGAATAGATTATTTATTTTTAAAATATTTGAGTTTTTTAACACCACTAAGGCAAGCTGAGTAATTCATTTTCCAAAATATATAAAGCCATAGCTGCAGCTATATGAATTAGTCAGCCATCACTTACCCAAACGACTGTTTTAAACTGAACAGTGTATCCTTTTTGTAAATGGAAGACAGGAGTGAGAAAGGTGATCCTATATCTTTACCATGTCTGTGATGAAAAAGCCTTTTTAATTTGTGGTTTCTTTTTTTATTTAGATTGGGAATGTCAAGAGGGGAATCTCTAAAACTCACTGCCACGCAGAACAATGATGAAGATGACAGCAATTCTTTGTGTGGATCTTCTGGTACACCTGGTCCTTCTAAGCAAGCTACCTTTGAAGAATGTGAGCAAAAAGGCACTAAAACTCCAGCACTGCCGGAGAAAGATAACAGTACACCTCTTTGTAATATGGAACAGGTTCCTGTCAAGAATCTCGTGGCAGAGACAGAAGATATACTGATACCTGAGGAATCAATCATTCAGGAGGAAATTGCTGAAGAGGTTGAGACAAGTATTTGTGAATGCCAGGAGGAGAACCATAAAACAGAACAGGAGTTTTCTGAGGACTCTGTAAGTCCAGCTGGGACAAATGAAGAAACAGAGGCCGTGCAGCTTGCAGACAGTGCTGAGTCCTGTGTCGTGATGAATGATGTAACTGATACTGCATCTCACATTGAAATTAAAGTGGAGTTGAAGTCAGAATGCCCTCAGGAGGAGATGTCGGTTGTGATAGATCATCTGGAGGATTGTGTATCACCAGCACGATCAGCTTCCTCCACAAACTCTGTCAGTGATACAGCAGAGAAGGATTCTGAGTCTGCAAAAGAGCTAATTGTTCCAGAAATGCAAAATGCTGCTCTGGAGGGCTCTTTGTTCACTGGTGGAGGCATTGCAGTGGATATGGAGCTTCAGAGTGACCCTGAGGAACAATCATCTGAGAATGCTTGTATTTCTGAGACTTCCTTTTCCTCGGAAAGTCCGGAAGGGCCATGTGTTTGTATTGCATCTCCTGGAGGAGATACTCAGTCAACTTCAGAGGAACCCTGTACGCCAGCATCTCTTGAAACAGCTTGTTCATCTGAAGTGTCCAGTACTGAAAACGCTGAAGGTGATATTCAGCAAAAGGCCACTGATGAAAACCTGCATACACCTTTAATGTCAGAAATCTCTCCAATGTCCACCTCACCTGTAACCTCAGAAGCATCTCTGATGTCAAATTTACCTTTAACACTAGAGGCATCACCAGCTTCTAATTTACCTTTAACATCAGAAGCATCTCCAATGTCTGATTTACCTATAACATCAGAAACATCTTCAGTATCTTCTGTTCTTCTGACTTCTGAAACATCTGTGGCAAATAGTTTGCCTCTTCCATCAGAAACATCTCCCATTTCAAATTCCCCAAGCAACGAAAGACTTATTTTGCAACAAAGGAAATCTCCGTGTCTGTTAGAAGAGTCACTCCCCACTTTAAAAGAAGAAAGCTCTACCATTCCTAAGGTGGTTCAAGAGGAGAATCTTGTTGTCCAGCCAAAGCAACTTCAGAGTGCACCTGAAAATTTTAAAGTGTGTCATCTAACAATTATACCTGATAGTTCAGCACTGGAAGAGCCCCAGAGTAAAAACCTTAGTCATCAGCCATGTAAGTCACATTCTGAAATTGAGAAATCCTACATTGCCTCCATCCCAGATCATTCCTCCCCTCCAGAGGTGATCAAAATTAAAAATCACAGTATTCAGCAACGAGGGGACAAGAAAAGTACACTCTTGACATCAGAGGTAGCTGGCTTACCAGAAGGATCAACAGGCAAAAATACTGAACTGTTTCCATCAAAACAACATGAAAAACTATATACCTCATCTCTAGATAAATGTTCATTCTCTGAAGTGTGCAGAAGTAAGTCTCATAAGCTAACGGGCAGCACCCAAAGCCGACTAGAGAGTTCGCATTCCTCCAAATCATTAGAACCCACAAAATCACCTGAAGTGATGAGGAATGAAAGCAGAGACCCAGAGATCCCAAAGAGGAAAACAGCAGAACAACACAGTTTTGGAATCTGCAAAGAAAAGAGAGCTAGGATAGACGATGATCAGCCTCATCGTAGTGCTTCATCTACAAGTCCGTCTGATAAAGATCAGCCACTCAGAGAAGAACCCCGAGTTCCACCCCTTAAGGTAAAGTAATGAAAACCACCCTGACTTGGAACTGAACATTTACTGTTTCCCTTCTGCTGCTTGCCTGCAGACTCAAAGCATGGTGATTTCTTTTTGTGCTTATAGAGGGGTCTTAGTACCAACCTTTGTTCTTTACTATCTCTACCATGCCAAATTACATCTGATATATCTATAGTTGTTCAGCCAGGGTCTTTGCTACAAAGTGCCTTTGTGTGAGGGTAAGTTTCCAGAATCTTTAGCTTAATCTTATTAAAGAGGTTCCACGCCATTTTTTCAGTGCTGCTTGTCTTTCTTTCTAATTGCCAACTGTATTGTCCACTTGCTCTCCTACAGATGAGTTCTCCAGGAAACATAAATAATAAACATTACCACAGCTGTTACTGAGAAAAAAAATCTGTGCCTTATTTAATCAAGAGAACCTAATGTCAGGGTAGTTGGAGATCCCATTGCAAGTTCAGGGCTTGGGGTAGGCTAAAGTAAAAGATTTTGCTACAGAATTAATTAGAGCCACAGAGCTTGCTGTCGGGTGAATGTGTCTAACTGATGTATGTATCTGTTGATAGCAAAGCAAAAGATAAAAAGGATACTCTAACTAAGCTCTCTTAAATGTATTTTTCTACTATGTAAGAAAATAAATTCCACTTGAGAAGGGTTTTTTGCTAACAAATGGATTAATAGATTTACTTATATATAGTCCCAATGTTTTGACCCTTTTAGTTTCCTACATGATGGCATCAGCCAAGTTTTATATCCAGTTTGCTGAACTTAGCCACTGACTTTGCAATACTAGTTCCTGATTATACAGAAATGCCCTTTTCTGCATTTATTTTTAACTGCTTGCAATCAATTGAAAATTGTTAATATGGCCAGGAGGGCAAATAGGCTAACTGTTTTAATCACTAGTGCAGCAGCTTATTTCAACTAATTTATTTTTATGAGCAGTGATGCAATTGGAAGTTAGCCCATTCTGAGTTTTAGTGATATTCTTTCGTATTTGGAAAGTCTCTATCTAGCCTAATAAATTCTAATCATTCTCTAAGCCCAAAGGAATGTAGATCACTAGGGAAGAAAATAAGTCATGGCTATAATAATAAAAATAATCAAGCACTTAGAACTTTAGCAATTCTGGTGATTCAAAATGGAAAATGGGGAAAAAAAGCTACTGAAAAAGAAAGCAAAATGTTTTGAAGTAATTGTAAGCTTGTAGTACTTTCTAAAATATGTTAATGTAAATTTATTTGATTCATTCAACAAAAAAAGAAGAAATCTGACGATGCAAATCAATAGCTACAAATAACGACCTTTTTTCTTACGCAGTGTGCCATCTGAAAAAGAATGGTAACCAAAATCAGAATTCACTTTCCGATGGGTGCTTACTGGCATTAACTTCTAGGAAGATTGAAATATTCCAGCCATCCATGTTAGTCCATCAGCTGGGCTGTCTGACGAGATGCTGCCCATGTCTGTGCCATAAAAATGGTTGTATGTTACAGTACTGTCTTAATATCGATTTCCACCAGTCTTTAATAGAAAACCAGATACCATCAGTCTTGCACAGTCATATCAAACAAGGCCTGCTGGCTCCAGGCAGAGAAAGAGGATACTGAAACTTGGCAGGCATTTTCAAAAACTGTTTTGAGNGCAGCAGCAGCAGCAGCAGCTCTGTGGAAGTTATCCAACAATACACTTCGGTAGCACAAGCTTCAAAAGGGCAGCATCTGCAATTGAGAAATCGATTGGAATGTTAGGAAGTGGCTCAAATGCTGCCACGGGCCTGTCTAACCAGAACGCGCAGATGCCAGTTCAGAAATTTGCTGACAGTAGCAATGCCGATGAACTGGAACTGAAATGCTCTTGCAGGCTGAAAGCCATGATTGTGTGCAAAGGCTGCGGCGCCTTCTGTCATGATGACTGCATAGGGCCTTCCAAACTGTGTGTAGCTTGCCTGGTTGTACGGTAGAGGCTGGGTCAAAGATGCAGTATCCCTTGTCATCGCAGGAGAACAGGGCAAAGGGAGGAGGGATTGGAACTGTTGAGGCCATTAACGGTTTGCAATTAGTTGGCTGTTTATTTTTGTTATTATATTTTTTTCCCTTGTGGTGCTTTCAGAATTTAGTTATTCTGGTCTGAGTGCCATTCCCAGGAAAGAAGAGGAAACCTCTAGGACTAGTTTTTAAAAAACTGACAGCTTTGCCACCAAAGCTTCTATGAGCACTCATGCCGTGTTAAAAAATTGAAGGCATTATTGCATGGCATTCCTCGCTTCTATTTATTTGCACAAAGTGCAGCACGTTTTCCCCCACCTTCTGATCGCTGATAGAAGCTACAGGTTAAAGATCAGTGGAAAAATAACTCTACAGGAGGTGGAGTACTATGCAGAACAAATAGCACACTGGATGCCGACTGCCCATCTCAAAGCAGGGCAGTGAGAGGGTGTGGGCATCGGCCATGGTAGCTTCTCAATTACTTTGCAGACTTTCTGCTAATTGAATTGTTTTCTTAAAATGACTTCTCACCGTTGAGGACTAAAATATAGTCACCTCACTTAGTAAAAAAGGAGGAATTTAGATCATTAGAGGAATTTCCTCATGTGCCTGCTGGGAATTATGGAACTGAAATCTTACTCATCATCTCTTCTCATTGATTCCTTGAGAAAGACTCATATCTGTGACGAGACAAGTACTGGAATCATGTTGCCTTCAGTAGAGTCTCAAGAAAATAACTTCTCTGCTGGGGATTAGAAGTCTCTTTTTCTGTTTCCTACTCAAATATTCTTTATTTGTATTTGTCTATCTAATCTGTCCAGTTGGTTCGTCAGCCCCTAGTATATATATGTAGGGTCAGACGTATGTAATAGGTTCTGGGTGGTTTAGCCTTTCTGTGGCCTAAAATTGATGCATTCTTATGGTGAATTAATAAGGAAAGATTCTAATAGTGTATTAATTGAATACTAGGTTATCAGTTATTTTTCCTCTTATGTGAGTTACTCAAAATAACGTCTGAATTTTGTCGTTTAAAGTCATTCTTAAGCACTACCTTTTTTTTTTCTTAAAGGAATTTAGACCTCTTACTCTACATTTTAGGAATTTGAAAGCGAAAAGGCATTTTTAAAAGGGATACTGCATCTTTAAAGTGATCTTCAGTATTTATTCAGTACTGTATTTAAATTTAGGACTATAGTTGCATTCCAGATGTGTTAGCCACCATCACAACAGAGAAGAAAAACAATAATGTGGGGGCCCTGTACACCTAAAAGNGTCATGGCTATAATAATAAAAATAATCAAGCACTTAGAACTTTAGCAATTCTGGTGATTCAAAATGGAAAATGGGGAAAAAAAGCTACTGAAAAAGAAAGCAAAATGTTTTGAAGTAATTGTAAGCTTGTAGTACTTTCTAAAATATGTTAATGTAAATTTATTTGATTCATTCAACAAAAAAAGAAGAAATCTGACGATGCAAATCAATAGCTACAAATAACGACCTTTTTTCTTATGCAGTGTGCCATCTGAAAAAGAATGGTAACCAAAATCAGAATTCACTTTCCGATGGGTGCTTACTGGCATTAACTTCTAGGAAGATTGAAATATTCCAGCCATCCATGTTAGTCCATCAGCTGGGCTGTCTGACGAGATGCTGCCCATGTCTGTGCCATAAAAATGGTTGTATGTTACAGTACTGTCTTAATATCGATTTCCACCAGTCTTTAATAGAAAACCAGATACCATCAGTCTTGCACAGTCATATCAAACAAGGCCTGCTGGCTCCAGGCAGAGAAAGAGGATACTGAAACTTGGCAGGCATTTTCAAAAACTGTTTTGAGCAGTCATTTCCAAGATGTTTTGTGTAAAAACTATTTGCTTTTGGGTTATCTCACCAACAAACTACTTTGCTTGTTATTGAAAGAGAGGGAAGAACCTCCTTTCTCCTAAACCCAATAAGGCTTTTACTTGCTGTCATTCCTTATGACTATTTTTGTTAGAAATACTACATAGTTTTCTTCCTAGCTCTTTTCAGGAAAGAAGTGATAGCACTAACCACTAAATCCTATTACTGTGGACATTCAGTAAATTTATGTCCTTTTGAAAAAAAATGAAATGTTTTTTTGCCAGGCTTTGGGCATTCTAAGAGAGTATGTAAGTTGCAAAGTGATTTCAGGACTTCCAATCTCTAACCCTGAAGGCATGTGTGCCTAATTGGAAAACATACAAGTAATACCAGTGATTTTATAGATTATTATTTTGCTTACAGGATTAGGTATTTAAAGGCTTGTTTGCATTTTTAATGTTTGGAGTTTCGAGATTTTCGTTTTTGAAATGCAGTAGCATAGAAGGTATCCCAGGGATGGGATTGGAGCCTCTTAAAATTACAAATGAGGACAGGAAAGGTATATCCTTAGTGATTCACCTCTTTTATAGTACTCTAAAGTGCTCTGTGTCTTGAAAAACAAGCTCAGTGGTAGTACCGGTGCTACTTCTACATCCTGTCTAAAGGCAAGATTTGTTGCCTAGTATGTAAGGGAAATACAGGTTGTTCCTAATGGCTTAGTCATTGGAAACTAAGGAGCAAAAGCACTGCACAATTGTTATTTTTTTTCATGTATTTGCAGCAAATACTTAGTACTTTCCCAATATTATTGCACCAGGCCTGTTCATCTTCTCAGTTAGACCCTGTGCAGATAATACAGAACTGACAAATTGTGTCGGATAAGTATCATGTAGTCCTCCAGTTCAGACTTCCTTCCTGTCAAAAAATCGACATGTGTAGGCTGATACAGGTGTCAGTTAGTGCTGCTGGACAACGATAAAATACTGCAGTGTAAACATCCTTACTTTTTAGCATTTTTCTTTCCAGCTGCACTGAACAGCAATTCCCTTGCTCTGACCCTTCTAAGAGACAGCAAGTGACTCTAAAGTCATTGAACTCATTCAAAGTATTGTGTTTTTCTTTCCTTCCTTTAGATTCAACTTTCAAAAATTGGACCACCTTTTATCATCAAGAGCCAACCTGTTTCGAAACCAGAACCTCGAGTTTCCCCAAGTACATCAATCAGCAGTGGAAGAAACACTGGGGCTAGAACTCTTGCAGATATCAAAGCAAGAGCTCAGCAAGCAAGAGCCCAAAGAGAAGCAGCAGCTGCAGCAGCTGTGGCAGCAGCTGCAAGCATTGTCTCTGGAGCAATGGGGACTCCATGCGAAGGTGGGAAGACAAGAACACTGGCGCACATCAAGGAACAAACGAAGGCCAAGCTATTTGCAAAGCATCAAGCCAGAGCTCATTTACTCCAGACTAATAAAGAATCAAAGTCACAGTTCAACTCAAAGGAAAGTACCTCATCTCTAGAAATATCGGCATCTACTGATACAAAGATTGAAGGTTCTACTGGTGTCATTATAGTTAATCCTAACTGCAGGTCCCCTAGCAACAAATCTGCTCATCACCGTGAGACTACTACTTTATTACAGCAGTCACTTAACACAGCTGCATTACCAGAAACTGCTACTGAGATACCTGTGCACAGTTCCGATGAGAATATACCTATGCCACAGTTGTGTGAGAAAATTATTTCATCTACCTCTACTGAAAGTAGCAGTGTGCCAGTGCTTTATAATAAAAGTTCAGTCTCTGTGTCTGTTTGCAGCACTGCTATGTCTGGAGCAATTAAAGAACTTTCTTTTGCAAGTTCTGTTGATAAATCCTCTGTTTTAATGTCTGTTGACAGTGTGAACACAGCAGTTTCAGCTTGTAATATAAAAATGCTGAAATCCATCCAAGGGGCTGATACTCCATGCATAGCCGTTGGACCAAAATGTATTGATAACAGTAATATACCGGTCTCCATAGACAGTACGGTCTTATCAAATGCCGTCGATGACAAAAGGTTGCTGATACCAAGTAGCAATGCAAATAATGCAGTCTCCAGTCATTATGCCACTGTGCCAGCTTCATCCATTGCAAATAACTTGCCAAATCATCTCTCTGGTAGTTCTGTACTGATTCCCCCAGTGGGGACTACCAACAGATTTTCTTCTGATAAGATAGCCATAACAGGGTGTAATGAGCAAAGCACTGTCTCCATCCACACTACCGTCAGGCCAGCTTTAAGTTGCAGTGAGGCTGTTGGAGTAGCAGATTCTGTCTCAAGGCCGCCCATTTCAATGTTTACTGGTAACATGGTGACAATAAGCTCCTATGATAATGCTACTAAATTAAATGCTGATCTCTTAGACAAAAGCTCTGGAGCACGAAACCGAATGGATCTCTCGGGTAAATCTCAGCCAGTGAGCTATACACAAACTGCCATGAATAGATCTATACCTTGCAAAGTCATTGTTGACCACACTACAAATCTGAATTCCAGTCTGTCGCTTTCTTCTTCAATTGAAAATGCAGAGAACAGCACTGACCTGCAGAGCAGACCTGTACGGACAGAAGCTGCCTTACAAAGTATAGCCTGTCCCCAGGTGTCTGTAATCAGCAGGCCTGAAGTAGTCTCTAACGAAAGCCTTGAGCACAGTTCCAGCTTTATCACCATTACAGCAAAGCAAGACAGCAAGAACTTGCAGGCAGGTTGTTCAAGTCTTCGAGAAGTGCCTCTTGCTCCCCAGGATAAATTAATTGAGGTGGTTACTCCCAGCCAAGGTTTTGCCGAGCAGTTAAGAGGTCCTTTGGCATTTAAAAATGAAGCAGATGCTGCCTGTGTCAGTCAATATAGCACTAACAATAGAATTTGTTGGCATGATGAAGAGGCAATGAGCACAGACCAGCCGGTGGTCGACCATCTTAACACCAGTAAACATAAGGAATATGCAGAACAAAACTGCTTAAAAAGTGTCAAAACCGAACCTTCCAGTTACACGCAAATGTCAGAGCTGCAGTCCAGGAGTCTTTTGACGAGCCTTGCTGTTCCAGTTAAATCCGAAACTAATGAGTCTGACAAGTGCTTCAGGATGGACACGGAGGATTTCACAGGCCCTGAAATGGCCGCCCAACCCACAGAAATAGCCTCGAGCGCACCGCCAACGCAGGCCGCCAAGGCACCCATTGCAGATTCCATGGACGACTCCCTGTCCCTGACAACAGAAACCCTCAAAAGAGTTACGAGTGCTGGGGGCTCGAGCTGTCGCCTCTCATCAGTGGAGGCCAACAATCCTTTAGTGACACAATTACTGCAAGGCAATCTGCCTCTAGAGAAAGTGCTGCCGCAGCCCAGATCAGGAGCCAAACTAGAAATTAACAGGCTTCCCTTGCCTTTGCAAACTACCTCAGTATGTAAAACAGCAGTGTCCGAAAGAAATATTGTTGAGCATCCTTCCAGTTCTCCTAACCCAGATGGTAAAGGATTTACAACAGGCAGCATAGCCCCGCTTCAAATCAGAAAGCGTGAAAACCATCCAAAAAAGCGGATGGCCAGGACTGTAGGGGAACACGCTCAAATTAAATGCGAGCCTGGGAAGGTGTCAATGGACACTGATGCTAAAGTGACTCCTTGTGTAATTAGTTCCAGTATGAACCAGCTAGGGCACGGGCAGCCATTTAAACAAGAGTGGCTGAACAAACACACAGTTCAGAGCCGCATCGCTCACAGCCCAGAGATCAAGCAGCAGAAGAGACCATTGCCTTCGTGCAGTTTCCAGCAGAGCTTATTTCACATTGATAAAAACGGCAGCTTTCACGCAGAAGCTAGTACCTCACATAGACAGCATTTTTACCAAATGTCCATGGCTGCGAGAGGCCCAATTCCCACGGCAGCTTTGTTGCAAGCTACTTCAAAAGGCCCACCTGGCTGCAACGCGTTTGCTTTTAGCAGACACCTGGAACAGAAGGGCTTGGGAGACGGGAATATTTCTACAGCAGCTCACCAGCTGAGGCTAGGAAGTGTGTTTTCCCCCAGTATTCAGATTAAGGAAAGTGATGACATTGCCAGTGCCTCTCAGACGCTCCACAGTAAAACCTTAGTGCATCCTCCCCCNTATATTTTTTTCCCTTGTGGTGCTTTCAGAATTTAGTTATTCTGGTCTGAGTGCCATTCCCAGGAAAGAAGAGGAAACCTCTAGGACTAGTTTTTAAAAAACTGACAGCTTTGCCACCAAAGCTTCTATGAGCACTCATGCCGTGTTAAAAAATTGAAGGCATTATTGCATGGCATTCCTCGCTTCTATTTATTTGCACAAAGTGCAGCACGTTTTCCCCCACCTTCTGATCGCTGATAGAAGCTACAGGTTAAAGATCAGTGGAAAAATAACTCTACAGGAGGTGGAGTACTATGCAGAACAAATAGCACACTGGATGCCGACTGCCCATCTCAAAGCAGGGCAGTGAGAGGGTGTGGGCATCGGCCATGGTAGCTTCTCAATTACTTTGCAGACTTTCTGCTAATTGAATTGTTTTCTTAAAATGACTTCTCACCGTTGAGGACTAAAATATAGTCACCTCACTTAGTAAAAAAGGAGGAATTTAGATCATTAGAGGAATTTCCTCATGTGCCTGCTGGGAATTATGGAACTGAAATCTTACTCATCATCTCTTCTCATTGATTCCTTGAGAAAGACTCATATCTGTGACGAGACAAGTACTGGAATCATGTTGCCTTCAGTAGAGTCTCAAGAAAATAACTTCTCTGCTGGGGATTAGAAGTCTCTTTTTCTGTTTCCTACTCAAATATTCTTTATTTGTATTTGTCTATCTAATCTGTCCAGTTGGTTCGTCAGCCCCTAGTATATATATGTAGGGTCAGACGTATGTAATAGGTTCTGGGTGGTTTAGCCTTTCTGTGGCCTAAAATTGATGCATTCTTATGGTGAATTAATAAGGAAAGATTCTAATAGTGTATTAATTGAATACTAGGTTATCAGTTATTTTTCCTCTTATGTGAGTTACTCAAAATAACGTCTGAATTTTGTCGTTTAAAGTCATTCTTAAGCACTACCTTTTTTTTTTCTTAAAGGAATTTAGACCTCTTACTCTACATTTTAGGAATTTGAAAGCGAAAAGGCATTTTTAAAAGGGATACTGCATCTTTAAAGTGATCTTCAGTATTTATTCAGTACTGTATTTAAATTTAGGACTATAGTTGCATTCCAGATGTGTTAGCCACCATCACAACAGAGAAGAAAAACAATAATGTGGGGGCCCTGTACACCTAAAAGGAAAATATTATAAAGGGATAAAGCATGTGCAGTTGCTGGGGAGATGAAAATACCTTGGGTTTTTTTTTACTCCCACTTCAAGAACACAAAATGTAGAGTGTAAATCATCCATCTGCCAGTACGTGATTGGGTCTGCCCAAATGTGAGCATCAGAGAGAAATGTTATTTTTACCATTACAGTAGAACCTCATTAATCCAGAACCCTTCCAATCTGCAGAGGAAAACTGGTTTTCTTTTAGCAGTTCTCAGAGTAATAAGAGTTCTCAGTGTAATAAGAGCGTACCAGGTGTAATAACTGTTTAGATCTCAGTATTACTTAAGCATATAATGCTGCAGTTACTGTGGCATTCTGAAATATTAATGTGAATGAATTTAGGAAATTAATAAATTTTAAACATGATCTTTGTTTGCATACTTACTGGAAGTAAGTAAGCTGTAACTGGTCTCCCTGACGTTGGTATTAGTGAGGTCCTACTGAATGGAGGAACCACATTTATTTTCTTGTGGGACCATTTTCACAAACATGATAAATGCCGTTTATTGTCTTAACATTGAGCTGGAATATCTACGACGTACATTCCTGTCATAGGAAGCTCTATGGTGCACCTTGATGTTCTCTTTTATTGTAATTAGCAACATATCAATATTATTTTTGACACTGTGTGATACAAAGGCCGTTTATAATTACACTAACAAATTTGTTGCTGATACAATAATATATTTTTTCTATACAAAAGTGCTCCTTAATATGAAATGAGAGTTAAGAAATGGCTTCTCAGCACTTTCAGGTCTTCTGGTTAGAAAATATGCCAACCAAGCAAAAACCTAAAAGTAACCATATGAAAATTTGGTATGCCAGCTGCAGGAAAAATAGCAACTGGAAAATACTTATGGTTAAACATGAGTGTAGTCAGTTAATGCATACCAAATTCATATTTGAGGAGCCTTTGTATTGGAATTGTATTGCATTGTATTTATACTTGGTATAGGTAGGATGCTTCTGTTTAAAATGAAGAGAGTGACCAGTCTTAGACTTCTTATAACCTGTGTTTATATAAGCCTGCTGGGAATCCTTATTTCTAGCTCAGGTTTTCCTGTCCACAGCACATAAGTCAATATTTGTTTGTACTTGCATCTTGGAATACTTCTTGTATTGAATGACATCATACAGAAATAAATCCTGGCCACAAAAAAATTTTTACTTTTGTTCAAAAGATAAGAGTGTGACTAATGTGTTAGGTAACTCATGTCAGAGACATTTTTGTATCAGGATTGCAACTTGCATGTGTGAGGTCATGATCAAATGTTATTTGAAGTGGCATTAGACTAAATGGTGCTATGTTATATTACTCCACTGACCAAACTCTTCCATAGTGCAGTTCCATTTGTTTCATTCATGAGTCACTGAAGTTGCACCAGGAATAAATCTGACCAATTAGTTAACAACAGTTGTGAAGTGTTGTTACAGAAAATAGTTTTAGATTATTGAAATATTCAAAGGCAACTGCAGTGATATGGGAACCGGACTGAACTTTAGTAGGATTGAAAATCTTGCTTGGATTCTTATCTCACACAGATGCTTGGGGAAGAGTGACTTATGGTCCTAAAGCAGAACACAATCACCTTTAGTAGTTAATTTTGAATGACTCCTTTTCTTTTGGTTAATTGCAAGGCTTCATGCCCAATGTCATTCTATTTTCTAATGACCGTGCTGTTTGCACCATTGGGTGTCAATAGTTTATGCACTGAAAAGTGGTGAAAGAATTGCTTAAGAACACACTGCTCTGTGTTTGCATGTACATATGTGTTCCAGTGTCCAGCACATATAATTTACTTCTTTTTTTTTTTTTTTTTTTTTTTTTTTTTTGTAAATCGCCAAAGTTGTTCCCCACTCCTACCCCTGAAGCAGCACTTTTGGGTGAAAGGGAGAGACACTCCTTTTTTCTTTCCTCCCTCTTTGTTTTTGTTAATTGCATACCTGTGAATTATGCAGATAACATTAGGGCATTTGCAGTGTGTGTGTTTGTGTGTTCCCGTTCTGGACTAGTTTTCCAAGCAGAAGTTCCCTTTGAAATAATGTAAAAAAAGTCAAAATGACAAAAAAAAAAAAAAAGGGTGAACTGGATACTCCCTGTTTGCATTTTATTTACCTGCTGAGGTCTAGTACATGAAACGATGTTTAAAAGACAAAAATCAAGGTTGAGCCATAAAGCAAAAGGTGTATTCTATGTACTATAGATTTTCTTCTTGAGGGCGGTGCATGTTGTCAGGGTAAGCTACAGAACGTGCAGATGGTTTTTCAGGGCCCTGCAATTCCTTGCCCAGTTTTTGAGCTGGTGCATATGGTGCTTTATAATGCAATTTCTGAAGTAAAATTACCTTATGCTGCACCCCCTTCCCCCTGTGAACACACGCACAATTTCAGAATAGTTATTGTAGCCTCTGGTTGAGCAGTTTCTCCAAGGTGTGGTGAAGTACCAGGACAAACACGAGCTGAAAAATGCCACCGAAAGGGATCATTGTATGTGACACACGTGAGGAGCCCTGCTCTGAGCACTGAATGACTTCCCCAGCCTCCTGGCACAGAGCAGCCGGGTGTCCTCTGGGGTCTGCAGAACATTCGGTGGCCATGTCACGGACCCGTGTAGCTAAGTGTTTCCGAGTGTATGAAATCCTGTTGTCTTCGGTCATCATGCTTTGTCACTGTAAAACCAATAACAACAAAAATCATTTTTTTAGTCTAATTTAAGGAGCTGCTTCTTTTGTAGCACATAATGTTTCGCTTTGTACTATATTTGATAGTTAAAGAATAATTTAGTCCGTAGGATAACTTTGTTGTATTTGTACTGTTCATGAATGTTACAAGAAAAGTGCTTTACTTTGTTGCCATAATTCTCTTGTACTGCTGTAAAATATTTTTTTCTGCTTTATGGAAACTTAACACAATCCATATTTTCAGTACAGGGTTTTTTGTGTGTTATGTTTTTTTTTTTTTTTTTGTCAGTATTTTGAATGTTTACATCTGTTTGACATTAGCCATTCTATGCCTTCATAGGGCAGTATTACTCCTGCGGTATAACAGCAATGTGAAAATCACTCATAGTCCACATGCATGAGAAATACAGATTTATTGGGGAGATCCCTCCCGCGCGTATTTTTTCTATCCACATTCAGTGATGTAAATACACTCCTTTAGTCCTCTACCAAAGAAAATATTATTCCCACAGGACAAGGTCGGAAAATGGTTCTCTGAATCTTCCGAAGGGGGTGTAGTTGATTTCAGCAGGATTGCTACAGTTCAATACTGTTATGCATCGCTGTGTTACCCAATCCAACCCAACCTGGCTGGGAGAAACAAGCATTTTGGCAGGTTTTCTTTTGTTTGTTTCAAGACAGTGTTTTCTTTAGAATTCAGGGATCGTGCTTTCTTTAATGGTGCTGTTTTTTTTGTTTTGTATTTTTTTTTAAGAAAACATTTTGTTGCCTCCAAAAGTGTCCACTGACAAAACCATAAATTAAATAAAATAATTTGTCTTCGTAACTTCTCTCTTATCCCTCTTCCCCTTTTCTGTCCCTTGAAAATAGCAACTTGAGCTTCAATATTAAACTATTCTGGAAAAAAAAATAAAGAGATAAAATAATGTTTGCCATTTGTTTATTTATTTTCTGTTGAGTGCCTTGTGCAGGAGATCCTCCTGCTTGTGCACATCCGTTGAATGTACGTACAGGTCAGTGAGAGAAACATGAGGGAAACCAGTCCTTAGGAAAAGCTCTGTAAGTGACAGTGATGTAAGAATCAGTCTGAACGGCATCCAGTGTGACTCAAGCATTACCATCATATATTAGTAAAATAAACTAGGTGTTGTGTATTAAGTTGTAAGTCAAACAGTTCATGGATGAGAGTAATTATACTGCCCTGGAGAGTTAATGCCTGGTGTTTCCCCTCCCTCTGCAACCCCATACACTCTGCATCCAGATGTGCACCTCTGTCATTGCTCATCCGCACAGCAGGAGAAGTTGTAGGTCTGTAGTTCCTGAAAGGGAACCAGCCTAGTTATCCTTTGAAGTCTGGCACTTCATTCTCTAGGGCAAATTGCGTAAGTATGTATCTGTATGTAGTGTATGTAACCCTAACCCTTCATACAGATATATATAGTTTGGGCTGGTCCCTTTACAGGCATTACAGATCTTTAACTATATACATATATATATAGGGTTAGGTTTATATACTCTTAGATAAATGTGTATATATTTTTCAACATTTTACCACACAAAAACAGCCTTCAGTACTGGTGGTTCAGGTGAAAGTGTTAGATTTATAGGTGATAAATAGCAGTTTCCTATGCCTGCATGGAAATGAAAGAATTCTGATAGCAAATGTTGATCTTGCTAGTAGGAATCAGCGTCCTCTTCTGACAAAAGCTGTACACTCTGGAGTTCCAAATCATTTTATTGTGTTTTTGTTGTTGTTGTTGTTGTTTTTGTTTTGTTTTTTTTTTTTTTAAATATCTAATGCCCACATGGCTAGCTCCTTCACCAGGGACTACCACACAGATAATTCAACTGCTTAGATATTTGCCTTTGTGTCAAGCTGTGCGAAGTTGGGGACTAGCTCTGCTTCTGACAGTGACAGCTTTCCAAGCTAATTTCTTTTTACACTTTTTCATCTGAGCAAGTTGAATACAAATCAACTTCTCAAGTCTGCTACAGTTAAATATTTACTTTTGTTCTTTTCCTTCTTTTTTACTTGTTAAAATCTGTCAGGTATTTACGAATATTTTCTTTAACCCTAAAACACCTGTATTTGGGTTTTCTGTGATGTTTGCTGAGGACCTGAAGAATAACAGCAGGTTGAGCCCTGTGGTTCCTCTGCAGTACAGGTGCTCGGTTCTCCTTAGGTCGGCCCAGCCAGACCGCATCAGTTCAGCCAGCAGATGGCATCAGGAGAAAGCTCGCTGATAGCTCTTAGGAAAAGATAAAAATAATATAAGGTGTCTTTCTCCGGTTTTCCTGTCCCTCAGCACAGGAATACGGCCATGAATACATAGGTTTTCTGTCTCTTGCTTCATTGTGGAGCTGTAGGTGTAGTGCAAACAGGCCCTCTTTCCCTGTCCCACCGCTGGGACTTCCCTCAGCAGAATCAATGCCCTGAAGCTCACATCAGCCTTTGCTGCATGTGGCAGCTTTGGCACCTGCTTTTGCAAGCTCTGTCCATGTTTTGCAGCTTATAGAAGCGAAGTACTGATACACTGGAAGTAATTCTTCCCCAGGCCAGAGCCAGGGCTGTTTATTTTCCCGCTCTTTGCTTTGCCACTCACAGATTAAGAGAGACAGCCAGGCACTGTGGACATCACGGCACATCATGAACAGCTGGGAAGTTTTTATCACTGCTGGGTGTACAGAGGGGGTGCTGCAAACAGTCCTGGCCCTTGTGGGATCACAGCTCATGGCTGAACAACACCAAAGGTGTTTGAGACAGCTTTACACCACAAGGGAGCTGGTTGGAGTCATGGGCATTGGGAAGCACTGACACCTGTATGTGGAGATAGGGCGTGTTATTAATATGGCTGATCTTAAGGAAACTGAACAAGATGAAGAAATCAAGCAACACTTGCTGAACTAATTTAAGCACCTGGTACTCTCCAAACATATAGCAGGCACTGATGAGAGGAGTTTGTTGCATGTCAGTCAAGTGACAGCCGTTGAGCTTTTAACAGGGAAGTTTCATGCTGCTGGGAGGTGTCTGCTGGTTCACCAATAGCGATGAAAACAGATGTTTCACATATCCGTGGGGAAAAATGCCTGGAACATGCTTTTGGGAAGCTAGTGGCACTCTGGATAAATTTTGATGTACAAGTCACCTTTTTCAAAGCCTGTGTTGTTAGTCGTGAGTTCTTGAAGCTTCAGTCAACCTTCATAGTTCTTATTACCATATCTCTTTTTCTAGTGCCTCTGAGCATCCTGTGCATGTAATCAATGGCAGAGAGGACAGTTTGAGGACCCACACAGGACAAAAACCACTTTTGAAAACAAGCTGAATTGACTGGATAACTTACTTGAAATCTTGCTGTTTTGAGTAAAGAAATGTCCACCTTTATGTGAAGGAGATATTTTATCAAGCAAATATTTGGCTTTGCTGTAAACAGATATTTATTTCTGAGTCTTTCAGAGTGGCTCAGATCCACCCTGCAAATCACTTTTCATGCCCCTTTCTAATGAACTCACAGCCCAGTGTCCATCATGCAGAATCTTTGCAATAAATGGGTTCATTTCTGGCTTTTCAAGGAACAGATCTGCTGGATGGTAAAGAGAACTGTATGTATCATCCCCTTTACTTATGCATAGTGCAGATTCCTTGAGGAATAGAATAAAGTTAAAAATTACCAGCAAGAATGCAATAATTCTAATACATGTTCCTTGCCTTCCTTTAGGTTGCTGAGAGGAATCAGCCCAAGCTTCCTGTTTCTTGATGTCCATGAGCAGCAAGTCCAAATAATGTCTTCAGAGCACCAAGAGAGCACAGCCAACCAAGATAGTCTGCTGCTGAGAATAAGTTCAGGTAAGGAGGCAGTCAGCATACAGCTAGTGAAAGAAGTTTAGTGATGCTTTCGGAAGTGATCCTCCCTATTGTTTTAATATTTCAACATCTGTGCAGGATTGTGAATATTAAGGACATCTTTTGTAGCTCTAAGTTGAGAGAGAAATTTACATATTTAAGGAAAAGCAGATGTGCAACCAGCTGATATTATGAAACCTGACATTATAAAACTCGACAGCTAAGTTCTTAGTAATGGCTGATGGAATTTTATAGAGTTTCTGGTTACAAAATTAAGAAGTTACTGCATGCTCAGTGTTTTTCAAAATAAGTATCTTTGTTTTAGTTTCCTAAACCAGGAATCTCAGGTCTTCACTTGAGTTCTTTGTTTCCAAAAGTCCCTAGCACTGCTGGATAAGTCAGATTTATGATCTTTGTTGTGTAAGACAGTTCAAAAAGTAATCTAGAAATACATTCACAGTCACGTATTTTTCCTGTTTAGTATTTTGTGTAACCTAGAACACAGTGAAACGTGGGGGGGAATATATGAATTTGCCTTTTACATCCATTTAAAATTAAATGAAAGGGCAATGAAGATAACCCCATGTTTCAAGGGACTTTATCGTGTATTACTGAGCTTGAGATACAGACCTTCCCCACTCTGCATCCTCTAAATTTTTGGAGAAGTAATACAAAGATCTTTATGAATTGTGCAGGTGATGGTAAAGAAGACTGATCTGTACAGCAGTGCCAGTGGTACTTGAATATTTAATTTGAAGGATTTATAGACTTAGGTGGAAAACAAAATGACCCTTTGGAGGAATGGTGAGAGAGAGTTGTGTGAGGCATCAGCCACAATGGGCTGTTCTCTCAGGCATCCAATGATTGCTGCTGCGGTGACATGGTGAAAAAGCTGATCATATCTAAAATCTACCAAAGGAGAGTAATGCATTGGGAACTGGGACATGAAGAATATTTGAATAAGGATCAAATATTTGTGTGTTTCTGATGCTACAAAAAGAAGGCTGATTTTGTGGATTACAGAATCACAAAAGCATGGTTGCCAGAAATCTGAAGGCCAGCTTGTCCCTTCTGTCCTACAACAAGTGAAATGGTTGCTGGCTGTGGTGTCCCCAACTCACTCCTAAGGGCCTTGGTCACAGAGACAGTTTGTTCCAGTGCTTCATTGTTCTTACAATTAGAAAGCTTATCCTAATGTTTAACCCAAATCTTCCTTGCTGCAGTTTAAGTACCTTCAGCCTTATCTGTGCTTCACAGACACTGAAAATAACTTTTTCCTTTACATTTTGCAGCTGTCAATTAGATAGGCTGTTAATTTGCCTCTTTCAGTTTTCCATTGTTTAAGCTAAACAATCCTAATATTCAGCCTTTCTTTATAGGTCATGTTTTCCAACCTTTTATCTTTTTCATTCATCTTCTGTGGACTCTCTCCAGTTATTTCAAATCCTCTTTGCTGTTCAGTTCCCAAGAGTGAATACCTTATCACAGCCTAAGCTGAGCAGAGTGGTAGGAGCATTCTGCATGCTAAAATGTAGGCTAAAATTATGCTCAGTGTCCCAGATCAGTGTGCTTGGTTTGTCCACAGCCTGGTTGACAGAGACCTGTGTTGGTCCCAATAATTTCTGCATCCTTCCCAGTAAAGCTGCTTCTACTTACATTTTCCCCAACATATATTTGAACAACCAAATATTTTTAAGTGTAAAATGTTTATCACCACTCTGTACTGTCCAAAGCTTTTTAAGTCATAACTTGAACTTATACAGATCATCTTAAAGTTTAATCTTATCCAGTAACAAGCTACCTGGGTACGTATTGTCTGCAAAGGCAGAAGGTGCATAGTATGATGGGATAATTCATGTTGGAAGGGATGTCAGGAGATCATGACGTCCATCTTCCTGCTGGGAACTCACTGCCCTGTCATCCATCATATTAAGGAAAATGCTGGAAGGAACTGGAGCCACACCAAAACTAACTCCAGTGTGGTTGCCACTAGGACCTCATGAGGGTGATTTTCCACCCATTTTTGATTAACTAACAGCCTTGTCTGGACCAGATTAATTATGAAGATGATCTGGAATTAGTGCTAAAAGTTTTACTGAAATTGACATGTGACATCCGCTGCTTCTCAGTCTGCAGCCCTGTTCTTTGTCATGGAAGGAAGCTGGACTGGTTTGACATGGGTTATTGAATTCATATTTACTGCTGCAGTTTTTATCTTTGGGGATGCTTATTAATTATTAATGGTAATTTTTGCTAGCATTTTTCCAGAGAATGAAATCAAGCTGATTACACTGATTCCCTCCACTCCTGTATTTCTCTCTTTTGAAATCTAGGTGTTATGCTTTCCCTTCCCAGTCTTCTACACATTTTTGTGAGTTCTGGATGATGACTCCTCACAGACCTGTGATTTTTGTGAGTTCTGGATGATGACTCCTCACAGACCTGTGACCATACACCTCGAAATGCCTCTGATGAAATCCATTATGCTCACATCTTTTTAAAATATACAGCCCAGACAGATATTCTCTGACCTACTGAAAGCTAATTTACTACCTTTTTGTGCTATCTCAACGTCCCTCTTGATGCTTATTTATTTCAAGACTGACTTACTTTTTATTCTTAATATATTTTGCTGATTGAATCAAACTTAGTGCTTGGCCTTTCTGATTTCATTCTGACATGTTTGTACCGTGAGTTTCCAGTTTCTGTTTGCTGCCTTTCCTTGAGGAAAGTAGTATTCATGACAGGGAAGCTTTATTACAAGTTGTTCTGTCTGTCCTTTCTCTGCTGTGAAATCAAATTGCTTCTTCAAAATTTTGGTCAAACTGGAAAAGAAACACAAGAAAACTCTCTGGACCACCCCAGTCCATAAAGACATTTTAAAATAAATAATAAAATGCCAGTCAATCATTATTAAGAAGTACTAAAAATTCACAAATCAAATTCATTTCAAGATCTTTGAGAACAACAATATGCAGTAGGTGAACTATGGCATTAAGGCTGCAAGGACATATTACAAAGAAAACAGTACTTTGACACAGTGTATGTTTTCATCAA
The DNA here is from genome assembly GCA_013399175.1 of Odontophorus gujanensis. NCBI lineage: Eukaryota > Metazoa > Chordata > Aves > Galliformes > Odontophoridae > Odontophorus > Odontophorus gujanensis. The sequence continues at coordinate 6,893 of VXAB01005937.1, read as the reverse complement.
GCTACCACCTGTCTGGAAAATAAAAAACAAAAAGTCTTTATTGGTTATCAGGGAACAAACTGAAAAACTAACTATAAAGTAAAACTATGAAGTAAAACTGGTCATAATGTCTGTACAGTGTAAAAAATGGAGAAACAAGTGGAGTAAATAATTTTTACAAACTGTTCAAAAATATGCATTCAAAACAACTTCTTCACCTTTGATTTCTTGCTATACATTTTGAAGAATTTAATGCTCTTTACTTGATTTGCTGTGGCTATAAAGCTTTGTAGGTATTTGCCTCAGTGTTTGAAAGTGTTAAAGCGTACCTGTGGACAACTGTAGGATTTTAGATCAATTTTATGTGCATTTTATTTGTTTAAAGAGTGATATCCCCCATCTAGGAGCAACAGGTTACCCCCTTTTATGTTAATATATCTTTTGGGGCCACTTCATATAAAAGCATTGCAAGTGTGTGTACTGGTCATTTGGGACATGCAATGTTCAAAACAATATTCAAAGGAAAAAAAAAAGAAATAGAACTGAATGGAGATAGCTACATTTTGATTTTTTGCTTAGAGTAGATTGGGACTCATCTGGAACTGAAATGCACATGCAGAAGGATCCCAGACTTGAACATCCCACCAAAGTGCAGCAAAACAAATGCTGCGGCTGCTAATACCAGGACAGTGCTGAAATGCTGCCTCTCATTTTGCCAAGAAGCAGCTGTTGTAGAAAACAAATTCTCTGTTGTTCTGCAAAGCAAAACAGCTTAGAACTTTGGCAAATGAACATCTGCAGAGGAAGCAAATACAAATCACACCTTTAGAAAAGTGAACTGTGTCTGTTTGTGCCACAGAAACAAAACAAACAAAATCCCTTCCGCTGGTTGGTACACGATGTTGTTATTAGAAACATGGGTTTCAGAGATGCAGATTTTCTACCACTGAAGATCAATAGCATTGAGAAGTAGGTTCATTATGCTAAATCATAGGGTTTTGTTAATACTGTATTTGATTTTACATTACAGCCTTTTCTTATATTTTTAAATCATTATTATTTAGTTGTCTGCTAGCTTATGTCTACAAAGTGATTAGCATACAGTACTTTCATCCTCCCACTAAAAATTGCATTGATTCACAGCATTCACACTGAAGTAACAGGGAATGCATCTCTGATACACAGCAAAAGAGTTCATAAACTGTAGCAAAGTACATGGGTGTTACTATTTGCTATTATTCTATAACTACATATGCATTTGATATGTTGTATGGGTAAGTTACATCCTAGTTACAGAGCATATCTACAAGACAAAGTCCTCTTTTTCTGCTCTAAAACATTATCCCAGTAGATAGGCAGACCTTGCCCAATATGTCTTGATATCCAGCAAGCCACACTGTCTTCTATCTAAGCTAGAAAATTAACTGTGTGTGGGAATGCATGTGAGCTCTGAGGCTAACTGGAACAGGCCAGCACAAGTCTCATAGCTCCAAAACTGGGTGCCTGTATGAGTGCTGCCAGGGAATTAGGCTTGGACTGCTCTGACTGGAGAACCATCCTTGGGAATTCCCTAAAATGGTGCTTCTTGGCATGGGCCACAACCTCTGCAGAGGATACTACAATATTTTAATAGTAGACATGACCATGTGTAAGTGCTGGCAAAGGTCCTGGATGCTTCTAGCTCTATTTAATTCCTTCTCATTGCTATGGGAGAGGCATCTGGACTCAAGGAAGTTATTTTAATGGAGGTGCAAAAATGCAAAGCAATCTTTTATTTTGTTGACCACCTGTTTTTCTCTAGTCCACTTTAATCATCTAACTGGATCTTCTCAAATTTACCAAGACACTTGGAATTAAGATTTCAGGACAGAAATAACTTCTCAAAATTGGAAGAGGTGAGAGATGTTTTCTTAGATTATTAGATTTTCTGCTTTTCTTTTTGTGATATTCATTATCTAGACATACCTAAAATAGCTAGTTTAATAGGAAATAAAAGTGGATAAATTATTCTGGGAGGAAAATGCTAATTCTTCACTTTTTCTTTGAAATATTTGTCTGACTACATTTCCCCATTATTTAACTTTAATTGCATATTGCACTTTGAACATAATTAACCCTGCACTTTTTTTTATTCTTTCTGAGAATCACACTGTACTCGCAAAAATATAACTTGACTGCCATGAGCATCATGGTTTCACCACTGTTTGTGTACCTACAATGTAGAAGAAAGAGTGTTATTTTTTTTCTCCATGAACACTGAATACCAGTGTGTCAGTTAACTATATATTGGTCCAAGGTATAATTTGCAAGCACAAAAACTCAGTTAAGAATGTATTATTCTTCCATGTATAATCATCAAATGTAATAGACTGAATTTAACAAATTAGTGTCTCTTTAGTTGGCAATAAGCAGTCTTGTTTAGATTTAAGCTGGAATTTAGAGGTTGTACTGTGTCTTTCTTTGCCTTTTGTGCTTCTGTTGCTTAAACCCACTGAGTCTGGTTCCCGTAACTAATGAATAGCTGTGAAAACTTGGTGAGAAATTACCACATAACTGTAGAATTATTTAAAAAATAGAAAACATGAAAATAAAAGACTCTGAAAGCTCATGGTATCTGAATATTGAAAGAGAAAGTGGCAAAATAAGTGTCTTGTACACACATAGCTTATGCTATCTGATGATGGTGTTACAAAATCTAGCGGTTGGAAGCTAAGTTGAAAAATTTTGAATTGTATTTTTAACAGTGTCAGGAAATTGATAATGATGAAGAGCTCCTGAAGTGTCAGGAATTGTGGTGGATTCTCCATCACTGTGAATTAGTCATATTTGACATTTCACTAGATCTTTTTTATTTCAACCGTACAATCGTAATGGGAAAAGCAGCCTTGACTGAGGGATCTTTTCCTTCGTTCATTATACTGCCAATTTACACCTTCTTCCAATTCAGGTATTGGGGGGAAAGGAATATAAATAAGAAAATCAACACTTAAGTAACCAACTTTCCTTCCTCTTTCCTTATAGCAAAAATCTCAAGTCTCCTCATCTTCATCTAAAATTGCCTTCTTTCCTTTGGATTACACTCAGGGAGTCCCTCTATAATAAATATTCTATGGCTCAATAGGGAGCTAAGGAGATTGAAGTCCTGTGCCTAATGGTTTCTATGGTTTATTTCTATTTCTCCATTCTAATTGCTCTTTTTTCTTCTTGAACCAATGAGGTTTGTTCATGGCTGCAGTCCCTCAGGTGTGCGGATGAGTCTCTGCCACACCCCAGCAATGTCTCCTTCCCTGCGGCTCCTCCAGGCACCTCCCCCAGAACATCTTCCCACGTGTCTCCTGCCCCTTCTGGCTGCTCTTATTTCTCACATGTATTTTAACAGAGGCATCATGTTCTCCTTCAATATTGAAGTTTTGGTGGGCAATGGGATGCTCAAATATTTTCCTGTTTAAGTGCAGGGCACCCGACTGCCCAAGGCACCTCATTGCCTTCTCCCATGCAGGATACTGTACAGCCCTCAGCTCCCCACATGCTGTGGATTATGCTCAGTTCAAAGAATAAATTCCTGTTTGGAAACATTAGGCTCTTAGGATTGTAAGAGACATTAATGACAAGCAAGCGATCCAACTACCATAAGTAAATACATACATACATACACACATGCATAAATAAAATAAAAAATGCTTATTTTCTCTGAAAATAACATTTCCACTGACTTCAAACATTCCCTGTCTGGCCTGATTTCAATAATGCGCTAATTCAGAAACTCTTCCCTCAGCCTTTAAATATTCACTGATAAAGGCACCCACTTAAAACAAATTCTCTTTTCTGTATGATAGTTATGCCAATATGTGACCATAAACACATGTATTTAAATAGAAGATTTTTATCACAAAAGCAGTTGACTTTCTGAATACCTAACTGTAAATCAGAAATAACATATTCTAAGGTATTGAAATAAACTCTTTTTGGAAGCTTGAGTGCAAACACTCTCACTGAGTGCATAGCATATCATAGAATCACAGAATCATTAAGAATTAATACAATTCATTAAGAATGGAAAAGACCACTAAGATCCCTTAGTCCAACCACCATCCTCACTATGTCCACTAACCATGGCCTTCAGTGCCATGTCTTCATATTTATTGAACACCTCCAGGGACAGTGACTCCACCACCTCCCTGGGCAGCCTGTTCCAATGCCTCCACACTCTTTTGGAGAATAAATTTTTCCTAATATCCAGCTTGAATCATTAGGTAATGAGTACCATTAGGTGTCTAGATTTGTCCTTGAAACATAACCTTCTGTCAGATAACTAACAAAACTACAGGAACATTCTGGACTGGAGAAAAGAAGCCAGTCAGTGACATTTGTTACTGACTGTGTGGGAACCTGATAGATGATTTAATTTAGGAGTGCAAATTCAATTCCTGACCCACATGTCACTACACAGAAGGTTTATGTAATTATCATTAGTGTGTTGTTATTTATCCATGTGTAGATCCTGCTGACTTTTTATTATTCACTGCTAATGTTATCATTAAAAATGCATGCCAATCAACATAAATTTAAACGGAGACAAAAAAAAAAACCTGATTATACTTTAAATTTCAATGATTTCTTTATTTTTCTTTCTTTTCTGCAGTTGTAAAATAACTAAATAGATAATGGATAAAAAATAAAAATGAAAATAAAAAGAACTGTAAATGGTACCAGTAACTGTGTTACCTCTAAGTAAAGGCAGCAGCTCCTCAATTTGCACTGGGTGAATTGTGTGCTGTCACCACTCAGTGGTCAGTCAGTTCTTTCTTTCTTCTTTCTTTTGTGAGAAACAAACCCCAGCACAGATGGCCTATCTCGCTGCAGCGTTGCAGTTTAAGGCCCATCATGAATCACTTGAGTAGGTAAAAGAACATCTGTCAGTTTTGTTACGTTGGATTTATTGAATCCAGGAAATTACCGAAATGTAAGTATTAATGTCTGTTTGGCACTTGATTGCAGTACTCAGTAATTCAAGATGGCAAGTTTGGATCTGTTTACTAAAATGCCTAGGTATATCTGTTTTTTCTACATCACTTAACTAAGACTTTGTGACCACACTTTTGTGAACCTGTTTCTTAAGACAGGAGAAAGCCTCGACATTTCTTCTTAGATCAACTTTTCAGAACTTTATTCAATGCACAGTTTGCATGTAAGCTTTGAGGTGAAAATGGGCGGTCAGGAGTGATCTTAGCAGAGAGCTGACCCTGTACCGGCAATTTTAGCACCAGCAAACTCCTCTTTGCCCAGCAGAAACCTGCTCCCTGGAACTGTTGCTGTCTTCCTCGTTCTACAAGGCAGCCCAGTCCCAAGGGGCCCGCAGATGTCTGATAGCATTAAGGAGCACACGGCAGAAAGGCTGAAATGCACTGCTGGCTGGTGGCTGGTCCTCAAGGCCAGCCAGTTAATTGCTCAAGTCTCAGTTTCTTACTAAAAGACCACATCTATACACAGCTATTTCAGTAATCGTGCTCTCTTACACTTAGCATACATACCATCATTTTGTTAATACTCTCGTGTTCTTTTTTTTTTTTCTTTTTTTTATGCCTTCTTTTTTGAACAGATGGGAAAACATATCAAGAAAGGTTACTGATTATTTTTTTATCCACAACTCACATTGTCGATTAATTACAAAAATGTAAATAGATATAAACATGTTGGTACTCTTTCCTTTGATTTTTTTTAAATTGTTTGTATACTTACACATTGTTTGTAGTAATTCCAAGATTATTGATTTCAAGCAAGAAAAAACAGTGAATTCTCCTAATTTGGAGATATACACCTTAGAAAAGCCGCTCTCTCAGATCCAGTAAGCAGTATTCCATAAAAATCTGATATTTTATCTGTCCAGTAAGATCTTGTAAACTATTTCTGATACTGCCATCTGGTTGAATATCAGTCATGTTACAGCTCTGCTGTTTCATTTCACTAGTAGCTAAACCACATTGTTTATTGGAAATGAATGACAGACTTCTTGAAAGTTAGGTCACAAACATTTCAGTCTTTCTTTTGTTGTTTGCTTTTTTTTTTCCTTTAAGGGTCCATTCCACCAGTTCCATCCAAAGTACCTTCTGGTATTTTCATTTTCTGCCCTGATTCCAATAATGAAGCTGCCCCAGAACTGAAGCTAGCTGACAGGGACTAAGATGCTTAAATGTACTCTTGTCAATGTGGAACAGAAGGGAAATATGTAAGTGGTGGGGAACATTTGAGAAATGGTGGGAAGGAAATTCTGCCACAGTGTATATTCTTTGTTTGTATGTATGTATGTTAAGGTCCTGAATGACTTTACAGGAAACATTTGCCATGTATTTCAGTACAAAAAGACACATAGGGTTGGAAGGAGACTTTTACAAATGTCACTAGAAAAGGAAGGTTCTGCTCATTAAGTGGATTAACAGCAAGATCTTCAAAGTGGAAACTTGTGTACTTCTCAAATGCTGTTTACTAATATGAGACACATAATGCTGGCTGGGACATTAGCCAAAGGTCCATAACACAGTGTACCATACTGTTTGGTACTATCTTAGGTTTTTTCATAGCAGCATAGTCAAGTTGGGACTTCAAATCATTACCCTCCTTGGTATGACAAATGTGAATGCAACGATTAAGATGATATAAAAAACTTTCTATTACTATGATGAAAGAAAAAGAAAATATTGTAGTCTGTGGCTTGTGTGGTCACATAGAGAGTGCTATTAGGGGAAAAGAGAGCTTGTCTGACAGACAGAATTTAAGGACAGGACAATGAGTAGTTGAATCAATACAGACGACAGAAATTAAGTATGGGGACTTGTGAGCTCTTGGCCGTGTTTCAAGTTGGGAGCTGGGGGAGCAGTGGGTGGGCTTTGAGGCTATGCAAAGAAAAATATTTGATT
>VXAB01005934.1:108959-142330 GCA_013399175.1 Odontophorus gujanensis | reverse complement strand
GGGTGAGTACCGCTCTCTGAGGGCGGGCGCGGCCCCGCCGGGACGGGGGAGGACGGAGGGGCCGCGGGACCCCTGGCGGGGCCGGGGTGGGGGCAGTGCCGCGCGGTGGTGGCGGCGTTCCGGCTCACGGAGCCCGCAGGACGCGGCCCAGGGCTGCGCCGGGCGGATCGGCCTCGCGCCGCGCACCCTCCTGCGTTCTCTTCCTTATGGGCTGTCGTGCTCTTCCTCCCCCTCCTCCTCCTCCTCCTGCTGCCGCCGGAACTCCGCGGGCCGTGAGCAGAAATCTAATGAGCCCCGGCCGCCTGTTATGTAACGCCGCTGCGGCCCGGGGCCGTCGGAGCACGGGCAGAAGTTGGCGGTGCCCGCACGGCGCTGCGGCTGCTGCGTCCCCGGGCCCGGACGGACCGCTCCTTTCCTAAGGGACGCGGAGAAACGACGCGGACGGATGAATAAATCATTTTTAAATGCCCCTCTGAACCACCCAATCGGCTCCGCCGCGCCGATTGTGGCCCTTTTGCAAATATCTTCTGTTTGCCCTTGATCTTTTCCTTATCCCCACCCAGTGCTGATCCAGCAAACGTTTAAAGGTCGCCTTATCGTGCAGGCTTTCACATATTCCCATACCATCTTGGGGAGAGTGCGAGTGGCTTGGAAATAGGGTAACAGCCTTTAAAAGGAGATTATTTGGAGGAGGAAATAACAGTGTAAATACAAAGTGTTGTTTTTTTTTTTAATACTGTTATTTTGATATTGACTCTGATTTCTCTAATCTTCAGCAGCAGCTATGCTGACTTTCATTCCTAGCGATGCAGTGCAGAGAAGCACACCCTTAATTGAAATTCTTGCTGGGCGTTTCACGGAATAGACGTGTTTTGTTTCATTGGGACTTTCATGCCAAGGTGTCCCCGGCAGCTGGACTCCCCACACCCGAGTGCTGCAGGCTTTTCCTTGTTGGGTGCTGGTACCTGACTGCCCCTTTCTCTAACTTCAGGTGGCTGTTTTCTCCTTTGTCCTTTAAAGGACCGACAGCCATATTTTATATTAAATATAAAATGGAGTCCTGGAGAAGGAGAAAGGCAATTGTTTTCTGCTGGGGCCATGAGACGCCCCGTTGGCTGCAATGCTGGCTCTAGTTTTTTGAAATCCAGGCTACAGAAAATGCAGTATTTAATGTGTGATGGAATAATTCATGGAAAAGGAACAATTTATGCACTGTAATTAATCTCATGGTCATTGCCATCCCCAGTGCAGGGAATCAATGCACCTACTTTGTATGCATTGCCTGCGTGATCATTTTAGCTCTTCTGAGGAACGGGGGAAGTGTTGTGTACTTACAGGGGACATTTTCTCTTCCTTGGTGCAACTTCAGCAGTGCAGCACAGTCCTCAGCAGAATTTCAGCAGTTGCTGTGCACGGTGCCTGGGAATTAAAATGCGTCGCGTAGTTCTGGTTACTGTCTGACGTTCTCCAAAGCAACTGAAAATATTTCAGTGTTTCTGCAGCTTACGGTGTGACCGCTGTGTTAGCAAACTTCTAAGTGATAAATGATCCTCAATCCGGGACCTTTCAGGCTCTACTAATAGTCCAGTGCTAAATTTTGCAGCTGAGTACTATAAATCAGCGCAGCACGGGTTGGTAATTGAGCCCTTGACAGACCTGGCAGTTCTGTGATGTCTTAAGAATTACACTTGCAGCTTTGTGAATAACTAAACTGCAAGCTCATGTTATTTTGAAACACCCCATGCTGCGTATGTAAACACAGGCCTGGTGCATCTTCTGCAGGGTTGTTTGTAAGTCATAGCGGGCGTAGCTGACACCCTCGCCTTTTGCAGGCATGGACATAAATAGTTTGTGGGTTTTTTTTTCACTTAAAACATAACCTGTTCTATGCAGAAAGTGAAGCTGAAAGAATAGGCCTTGGACCTTGATCTTATCTTTCCTTATTTGGATGTTTGCTTTTGTTTTTTCTTAAAGGAACAAGAGCACTCAAGGTGAAGGATAATAATCAACTAGCATCAGCACTTTGAAGGAAATTTTGTTTCCCTGTGGCATCTTGAACACTTTCTTCGTGATTTGAAACAGACTTATACCTTTGTGACATAGCAGCTATGCAGCTTGAAATCCAAGTAGCACTCAACTTTATTATTTCATATTTGTACAATAAGCTTCCCAGACGACGTGTCAACATTTTCGGTGAAGAGCTTGAAAGACTTCTCAAGAAGAAGTATGAAGGGCACTGGTATCCAGAAAAGCCATACAAAGGATCAGGGTTTAGATGTATACACATAGGGGAGAAAGTGGACCCAGTCATAGAACAAGCATCCAAAGAGAGTGGTTTGGACATTGATGATGTTCGTGGCAACTTGCCTCAGGATCTTAGTGTTTGGATTGACCCGTTTGAGGTTTCATACCAAATTGGTGAAAAGGGACCAGTGAAAGTGCTTTATGTGGATGATAATGAAAATGGATGTGAGTTGGATAAGGAGATCAAGAACAGCTTTAACCCAGAGGCCCAGGTGTTCATGCCAATTAGTGACCCAGCATCTTCAGTGTCTAGTTCTCCTTCTCCTCCCTTTGGTCACTCTGCTGCTGTGAGCCCGACTTTCATGCCCCGCTCCACTCAGCCTTTAACCTTCACCACTGCCACATTTGCTGCCACCAAGTTTGGCTCGACAAAAATGAAGAATAGCGGCCGTAGCAACAAGGTCGCCCGCACTTCTCCCACCAACCTTGGCTTGAATGTCAATGACCTGCTGAAGCAGAAAGCCCTCTCCTCCTCCATGCACTCTCTCTATGGGCTTGGCTTAGGCAATCAGCAGCAGCAACAACAGCAGAAGACTTCTGCCCTTTCTCCTAACGCAAAGGAGTTCATTTTCCCCAACATGCAGGGTCAAGGTAGCACCAGTAGCATATTTCCTGGTGACAGCCCCCTTAACCTCAGTCCTCTCCAGTACAGTAATGCCTTTGATATGTTTGCAGCCTATGGAGGTCTAAATGAGAAGTCTTTTGTGGATGGCTTGAATTTTAGTTTAAACAACATGCAGTATTCTAACCAGCAATTTCAGCCAGTTATGGCTAACTAAAAATAAGAACAGAAGTGACATACGAGTAAATACTATTGTACAAGTAAAAATGCACGTACCCAAGGGTGTATCTTTTTTCCACCTCTTGAGATTTTTTTTTTTAAGGCTTGTAGTATGAATTACATTCGAGCTTGGTTAGAGAAATACAACATGCATCATTTTTTCATTTGCCAACCAAGCACAAAATTATTTTATACTGACTGTACATTAAAAAAATATACTCTCAAAATATGGCCTCTTACAGTATCTAAGATATAGCAAGGACATGGCTGATTTTTTTGGTCTATATATATATGCACACAGACATATATGTGTATATATATATATAAAAAAATTGGCACTAGTAAGTGGGTTTATTGGTCTTTTTCTAATTGTATAATTTAATTTAGTACAAAGTTTGTAAAATATCAGAGTATATATATTGTTTCTACAACATGGTATTGCATTTATATCTTTTTACTACAGTGATCTGTGACAGCTGCAGCAGCTTCATGTTGTATTTTTTTTACTGAAATTGTAAGATATCCATCTTAAAGACATCAATTATAAAAAAAGATAAAAAGTTGTGTACAGAATATTCCTTAGTGGTGGAATTACAAATGTACGAAATATTTGCTTTTTTCAAAAGAAACACAAATTGTATTTTCTGTTAAAAGTTTAAAGATTTTTGCTATATATTATGGAAGAAAATGTAATCGTAAATATTAATTTTGTACCTACATTGTGCAATACTTGAAAAAAGGTATAAAAGTATTTTGAGTCAGTGTCTTACATGTTAAGAGGGACTGAAATAGTTTATATTAAGTTTGTATTAAAATCCTTTAAAATTACTTGGCTGCTGTGGTCTGTGCTGCTCCTGCTGTGCTGGAGGTGGGAGTGCTGTGGTGTGGGCAGAGCTCTCGATGCACAGAGGTGACTGCAGTGCTGGGAGGGTGATGCACTGCCATAATGCCTTGCTCACCTGACACACTTCTGACAGCGCACGCAGCCTGGAGAGCGGCTTGCATCCAGCTCAGCAATGTTTGCTATGTTTCTGCAGCTGAGGTTTGCTGAAGTCAGAAGGGGATTAGTATTTTTCCCTCGAGAATTAAGACTATGAGCGGTGTGAGTGTCGAGCTGTGGTGTGGTGTGACCGATCTAGAAGGTGCTCAGGTGATTCAGTGGAGCTCACTTTGTGTGTAAGCAGAGTGGATTTGAGCTATTATCTCGGGAGGTCCCAGAGCAGTGCATCAGCATTCTGTCTCTGTACTGGGGATGAATGCCTCCGAAGCTCAGCTGAATAGAAGTGCTGATGTATAGTTACTGAACTCGTTGTAAACTTCCATTTTATATGCTGCTATCAAAAGGAGAAATGTAATGCAACAACAGCATGGAAATTAAGGCTTTTATTCCAGTGGCATTTACCAATTTTATAGGTTTTCAAAACACGAATGTGAGTGGGAGGACCAGGAATTGAGAAGGTGACAAAAACCAGATTTTCTGTGGCATCCCTTTCTCTTTCCTGTCTTTTTGACAAATAGCATTCCTTGCTAATGGACGTTGTCATGGGGAAGAGGAGCTTGCTTATTTAATGCCAAACTCTTAACCAGCAACTTATTTTCCATCCTAGCTCCAACTGTACAAAGAGAAGATGCGTGCTAAGTGGATTGTCCTTTGCCTCGTAGTGATGAATTCTGAGCTACAAAAGGAGCACAGTAATAAAATCATCTGAACTTTACTGTTCTGGAATTGGCATTTCAGAATGCAGATCATTCTTTGTCCGATGCACTCGCTGTTATGAAGGTGTAAGCTGCCCCAGTGGCAGCACCATGCTGCACACGTACCGACCCAGTTTGGTGGGAGCAGAGCAGACATTGGTGGCTGTAACCTCGTGCTGGAAGGATGAGTGTGTTTCCACAGCACTGAGGCCTTTGCTTTGCACAGTGAAGCTGTGAAGTACTGCACTAGCAAATGGATGGGTTGGAGGTGTGAGGCTGACCGTGCCACCAATTTGTAATGCCATGACAACCAATTCTGAAGCAGTAGTGGAGTGCACGTTTTTTCAGGCATTCATCTGTCTGCTGCTTTTTATTGAGTTTGCCATCTGGTTTATCTTTTCACTAACGGCACATCAGTGGGCAGAACCCTACTTAAAGCGTATCCCTAATTTTAATCGCCTGCTTTTGCTGCTGAAAGGCCCCTGAACAGTGTATAATTAAAAATACTGGAACATGGAGAGTGCCTGATCTGCGTGTTGCTCTGTTTACATGGCTGAAGTTTAAGTCTCCTATCAGTTTAGTAATTACCACGTAGTAATTGCTAACCTGGCAAAGAGGTCGAGCAGCTGTGAGAGTGGAGGCTGTGTTCTGTAATTACGTTCCTGTGATTTAAGCTAAGATCGTTTGTTTTAAAGGTCATCCAGCAGTACTACCCCCCTCCATTCTGATTTGTTTGCTGACACCATAAGCAGCTCTGCAATGAAGGCAGTCATTGCCAGGAAAAAACTCTGGAAAAAAGAAGAAGTTTATTATTTTTTCTGGGTGTCTGCATGCAGCAGCACCTCGTAATACAAAGATTTTAATAAGCAGGTTTTTGTCCTCCTTGGGTTGTTTCTGGGGCTTTGCAAGGAGATGATCTGGAGAAAAGGCCCTTGGAGCTCCTGTAGAATGGAATAACATTTTCAGTGTGTTCTGCTCCTTCTAGAAGTTAAAGATTTTCCTGTTTTCTGTTCAGTGCACTTCATCCGTTTATTTTTTACTAAAGCTTAGCACTGAATCTGTTAGCTCAAACACTGACACTGCAACATAGTGCTCCAAATGAGTGCCCATCAACCTCGTGCTTGGTTTGCATGTGCCCAGCATTCTGTTCCCACAGGTAAGCACAAATGCTTTCAGAGAAAGGGCCTAAGTGGAGTGAGGGTGAAAAAAGCATTGCTCAGATGTGTGAGTCCTTCTGCGTTTTCTGTTGTGAACATGCAGTTTACTTTCTTAAAATTGCAGGTGCAGGTTGAACCTCAGAAGATGTCTTTTATATGCAGTGAGGAAAAGGGTGAAGCCGTAAGTACGCGTCCCCGCAGTGCATCGTCTGTTCATTCGAAGTCTCCAGCAAACACAAGGTTCAGAGAGCAGTCCCTAAAAACATCTGAAGTAGCAGAAGTGTTCCGCTTCATTTCTGAAGCGTAACCAGAGTCAGACCCTGACCACCACCATGGCAGCATCCCAGAAATCAGAATGGGTGGAGGCCCACGTTTACTGCAGCACGCCTCTTCCACTGTTTATTGCTTAAACCTGCATTTTGTATGACTCTCTTAAAAGATACAAAGCAGTATTTTCACAGTATTTCTTCTGGTTTCATAAATGTCAGAATCAGTAGTTACCAGGGTTTGTTTCCCCCCCACCCCCAACCCCCCCCAAACGAATAATAGCTTTTCTGATTAAGGGTTTTTTAACCAATCATGCTGTGTTAAAACAAGGTTAGTGTCCAAGCGTTGGGGTAGCGGTTGATAATGGTGGCAGCACTTGCACGTAAGGCTGACTCCATTCAGCACAAGTTGATTACTTTTGAAAACTGTCATGTGGGAATCGATGAAATTGAGCTCGGGGGCTTCTGGGCATGGTGGGGCAGGGACGGCCTGGGCTGCGTTCGTTGCGTGGATGAATGACAGACCTCACTCTGGATCTAGTTGTGGTAGCCAGAATTAAACAGATGTGATTGTTTTCGTGAGGGAGAGCCGACTCGTGGAGCTCTTCACCGTGCAAAATCAGCAGGCTCTGAAGCATCGCTGGTGCCATGTTGCTGCAGGCCGCAGGCGTGCTCGCCCAGCAGCAGCACGGCCCCGAGCTGCCGTGCCACAAACACCGCAGCTGTGACAGCAAACCTGAACCTGTGCTTCTGAAATCCCAAGTAACCAAACAACCGGTCGTTAAATCAGCTCTTTCAGCCAGCATGGGATCAAACCAGAGTTCATCCACCGAGCTCGTGCCCTAGACTGTTCTATTAACTTTCAGTAATAAATACCTCAGAGTTTGTGTTGGTAGTTTTGGAGCAGATGAAGCAAACTGGCGGTTCAGCATTCTTTTTTCTACCATCAGCAAGTCGATTTAAATTGAGTGTACAGAGTTGGCACCGTTCCTCTCATGAGCTGCATAAAAAGTTTGCTAAATTGAAGTGCCAGAGTGGTAAAATCCTGCTGAAGGGATTGTTTCCAAAGATCAGCGAGAGGAATGGTTAAACCGTTACCGTGGCAGTGTGTGCATGACTTTTGTCCTCTTGGCTTTATTTTAGTGAAGGTAGTAAGGAGTTTTGCCTTGCAGAAGGGAAAAAGCATTAAGGCTTCAGGAGCATAAACCATGCTCCCCTTGGCACTGCGAGTTCTTTACCTCACAGACAAAATATGATCGGTGTGCGCAACGAATAGCAGGTGTAAAATATTTTTAGACAGACCTTGGCATACAATGCAGATGTCCCCCACCCCCATCCTTTATTCTGACATCATTTGTTTGTTGAGAACAATCCATAACATCGGTGGCTGCAGTTTTGAGGGAACTCGCTGTAGTTTTCATTTGGTAATTGAGCGCTTCAGAGGCCTAAAATCAGAGATCCTCTCCTCCTCTGAGAGCCAAGGCACCATTACATTTAAGCAGCCTGTCAGCTCCGTGCCCTCGTGGAGCTCATTGAGCTGCACTCTGCGTTCCCCTTAGCTTAAGATTACCCATAGCATAAAATAAAAGAGAACTCTGGGAATGCAGTGCCTTAATTATGGCTTAGTTCCTTCTCGGGGAAGCTTCTTTGAGGTTATAGCAACAGGGCTAATGCGATTGAGAACTACCCTGGAAACCCACCTTTTTTCCTTGGCACAATATATTAATTCCTGTAACGCTATAATGTGATGGAAAGTACAGCAATAACAGTGGGGTGGCGAAGTCTTTGGCTGCAGCAAATGAGAAAAAGCCCAAATGCGACAGCCCTGCGTGCAGAAACAAACGGGGAAAGTTTGCTTTCCTTCAGAAGGCCTCAGGTAGACAGGGATCTCCAGCAAGATGCCCTCACCTCCACTGCCAACCCTTAATGAGGACAGCAAAGGGATGGATCCAGGCTCCAATCCTCGGGGTCACCTGAGCTCCCCTGGGCTGGCCCTGCCTTGCTGCCAGGTGCTCCATCACTGCTTCAAGCCAGGACTTTGCATTTCTGCTCCATTCCCTGCTACGCCCATCATCCCCTTCCTCATCTTTTCTCCTCTTCCATGGCATCCTCAGCAGGACTGGCTCTGTCCACTGCTGCTCTCTGCTTTGCTGTGCCAGGCTTTTGTATCGTGGTTCTTGTTTCTGACCTTTCACTGAACTTGCTCCATGCTGTGTCACATAGCAATGCCAGGAGCTGCTGTGCTATGGCAAACCCCAGCACACAGGACTGCAGCCCCCTGAAGGTCCCTGCCCCGACTAGGCCGGGGCTGAGCTTCACTGTCTTAAGAGACAGAATAAGGAACTACAGAATACAGTTAGGAATTACATTAGATGCTCACAGTCTTATGAAACTGGGTGAAATTGCTGCTTGTGCAGCCATGCCCAGTAACACAACAGCCTGGGAGGTTTTAGTTCTGCTGATGGGAACGAGAGGTGGCAGCTCAGTGAGGAATGTGGTACAACGGAGACAATTCGGGCGCCCGCGTTTCGGTTCTGATTCTGGGTGAGTCACTGCCCTTTTCTGTGCTGATTTCCTCCTCTGCTGCCTTTGAAGTTCAGTGTTAGATGTTTGTTGGCTATCGCTGCCATTTTGCTCTCGGTGCAGAACTTCATCTGATTTCTGTGTGCCACGGGAACGTCTGAGGTTGTCGTGTCGCTCCCCCTTCTGCCTTTAGCTGGGTCTGTCCCGTTGTACAGTTCAGTTAAGGTATGTGACCTTTCCGTTCAGAGTAAGGCATGCGTGTGCAAGTAAAACTCTTAATTCTCATTGTCCACACTCTGGAGTTTGGTTCACCCACCATTGGAGCAGAAAGCCTCCAGAGCTGTGAGATCTCACATTCCAACTATTGTGATTCTTTAAAAGAATTTCTGTGGGTGTTTCTATAGATATAGAAGTATATATTCCTCCAGTACAAATCATGTGAAAATGTTACACCAGCCTACTCACTGAAGTTGCTGCTGGTCAAAATTAGGCTTGCATACGAATTTTACAAAGTAAAACAAATTGCCCTTTGATTTTCATTTGACCATAATATTCAGCATCCTGCACGCAAGCACAGAGATGGGGCTCCCAGGTCCTGCCATGGGCTGTGAACTCTGAGCAGTCTGCAGCAGGTTGCTCCAGCCTTGCCAGTAGTACTTTCTGTACCTGTGAGCCCATAGCTGAGCTTTAGCTCCCTGCTGAGTCTCAGATGCTGTAGATAACTGCAGCTCATTTCTGAAACCAACAGATTCTCAGTCTGTCTGCATCTCTCGGTATTGGCCAGGCGTGTGTGGCACCTCGCTTTGGCAGCTCAGTGGGAAGAGTGCACATTTTCCTGACTGAAAACGTTAATGCCTGGGACAGTTACCTACTCTGCAGATGAGATGCGAATCCCATGTTACAGTGATTAACTGCTTTGAGCCAGAGATCATATTTACTTGAGAACAACTGATATTTCATCTTGCACAGGACAGAACAATGTTCTCGATTTGTGTCCTCTGGACAGTCACAGCACTGTCCTTAAAGTCTTCCATCAGTGTTAAACTGAATCACTGGAGAAGCTCTGACTCAGGCCTCCAAGAGCACGTTAGAAATTACAAGCTAACTGAATAATCAGCCTTCCACCATTTCAAGTCATAACATTTAAATGAATTTCAGAAATGTCTAGCTTTTCTCTGCAAGGCTGCAATAAAACTTCATTGTCAGGTGGGAATTCCCAGGTTCCCAAGGACTGGCACAACACAGATGCTGATGGACTCATGAGCTCTGGCAGTTAACTACAGCTGCTCAGCTGCATTAGACCACTCAGTGAATGACTGAGGCCACCACTGCCCTTCTGTCTGCTGCTCTCCTGCACTGGAGTGCAGTCTGCATTGCAGATCCAGCAGTTGGCAGTGGCAACAGCTGAGGGTAACCAACCCAAATTAATGCCTACGAATGGGTAGAGGACAGAAACACTCAGAGGTAGATCAGCCACTGTGTATCTGACCTCTCACCCCTAACCTTTAAGGAAGCTCTCCAAAACTTCCTCAGAAGACCATCAGAGTGCTTGAATTCCTGACTGCGGGATATAAAAATCACCCAGATATTGATTGCACACTATACTATAACCTCTGCTACCACCAACCATCCCAAGGCAATAATTATTCTCATCTCTCTTGCCCCCACTCTGTGCCATAAATGACATTATCAGCCATCCTCTGGCTAGTATCCTCCCTTTGATCAACAGGAACCAATCATCCTTTCTCTCAATTCACCTAATTCATTAATATAATGAAGTCTAACTCAGAACAATTATTCTCAACCTGTATTTAGCTCTAAGGTTATAGCTTCTATTTCAGACCCAAGGAAGCCTGATGTGCCTGAATGCATGTCTAGTTTTTCCAAGTGTGCCAGGTGCCCTAATAAACGCTGTTCCTGCTCCCTGCCCTTGCCTCACTTACATCTGGCACTGTCCTTCCTACAATGCACTGCTGCACCCATTGTCATTGTCCTGCTCAGCTGAGCCTCCAAGCAAAGGCACAGCCTTGATGAGCCAGTGGAGGTAATCTGTTAGCCCAGTTAATGGAAGTGTAAGCACCATGTGAAACTTGGTGCCCCAAGTCAGTGAAACTTAGGCTCTGGATCTCATCTTCACTCTTCATTCTTTTTCTCAGTGTTCTGCTGTACAATCTCTCTCATTCATTTGATATTCCTAGATCCTTTATCCTCTCTGCAGTTTTTCATTCTATTTTCCTGCAAGGTCTTCCTTAAAACATGTTTTCCCCAGTTTCCTTCCCAAACCAAGCCTGCTCCCCATTCAGCTTGTCTGAGGTCTCTGCCTCACCACGTATAATTTGCAGTGCATTATCTGATTGAGACTGTAATCTCTTCAGGGCAGGGCTGTCTCTCCCTGTACTCACAGTTCCCTTTGCTGCTCTCTGAGGTTGAATACAAAGGACTGAAATAGAAGAGCATACAGACACTCCCAAATAAACCGTGTATTTTGTGAGCTGTCTTCAGGAAGCAAATTAAAGACTGATTTTTATTAGCAGCCTGGTTTACACTGCATCGCAGAAGGTTTGAGAAGAAGTAGGTGCTTCAGGCAAAGCAAGCTCCTTTACAAACCATTTGTGGAACCTATTAGTCTAAGAATACCCACACTTACTGAGAGGATGATGCTCCGTAACTGCAGCTCTGCACGGGAGGAGGATGCCATGCTCACCTCCAGGGCGGTCTGGAGAGGGAAACCTTTGCTGAGTGAGGGATTTCTGCCTTTAACCACTGCTGACACTTTCCCTCTGTACGTGTGGGCTGTGGGTAATGTGCCCTGTGTACATTTTGCTCAGCGATCTCTGGGTTTGGAGTTTTGCTGCCAGCACAAATGGACTCCGTGTGCTTGAATGTCTTCCTTATGGGATTAGAAAGCAAGCAACGTGAAGGTGGAGATGGGGACCGTGAGCCTTTGGTGTGACTCTTTCCCAAGCACTCAGAGCTAGAGTTTTGACTGTTCTTTAGGGAGACCCAGGGCCACAGAACACCCGTTTGCCCGTCCCTGTTCCTGTTCAGTGAGCGTTTCTGTGGGGCACTGTTGTCTTGGACACGTTGGTTTCTCATCAGATATGGAAAAACATACGTGCTATCTGCTAGCAGTTAGTCATCTAGCCAGAATGGGCTTGTTTTCCTCGAGGAAGCTGAGGATCACAGAACTCTTACAGGCACAGGGGAAAACATCCATAGATGCTGGGATTAGTCATATAACTGCCATAGTTATCCTCACCAGAGCCACTGCTTCGCTCCCCATGAGCACTGCTGGGCTGCAGCCCGAAACAGATTCCTGTCTGTAAGACAAAGGAGACCTGGGTCATTCACTCTTTGACCCATTCAACAGCCTCTGGTTGATCAGGGTGGGCTTAAACTGGGGGCAGCTGCTTTCATGGGGCTGTTTTAAGGGGCACTGGTGGAGCAGGAGTGCACAACAGTGGCTGTTGGGTGACAAGATGGCAGCATGAATCCATGCAGGGAGAACAAGATGGCAGCACAAATCCGTAGTTATGTTTGCAAAAACATACTCATGTTCAGAATTCCTCTATGCAAAGCTGAGAGCACCTGAGCTCGAGGCCAGGGGAGGGCTGTGGAGCAGAGCTGGCTGCGTTGTGCCATGCAAAGAAACTGGTGTTTTTAAAGCAGACCCAGACGAGTTTGAAAATGCATTTCTTTAAGCAAGCAACCCAACTGCTCCTACCGATAATGGATTTGCAGAGCAATTGTGTGTTTGCTGAGCTCACAGGCCAGTGAGTTCTGTGTATGTTACATGGTTGGCACGAATCAATACACAGAGCATGCACACATGGCCACATCTGGAACGAAGACAGAGATATGAATGGTGACCTGTTTAACACCTGGCATCATGGAAAAATTGGGAAAAAAATACCCCAAAGTTGTCCTCTCTCCAGATTCCAATTGTAATAACATGTGAGCTGAAATAATTTCACAGCAATGGTGTGTGTGTGTTGTACAAAACAAGTGAAAATTTTCTTCCTCTTCAAGCCCGTGGACCATGAGTAATTTGTGAACAAGAGGAGCAGCTCCACCGATCTCACACTGCATTTGTTACAGATCATTTGCTCATGTGTAAACCTTCCTGCCAGGGCAGAAGCAGCAAATCCTCCTTCTGTTTTTCTCCGCTGAAAAAATTACTTTCACTAAGCATGAAGAGCAGCATCAGGAAGCAATGGGCACACAGTGCCTGCGGGGACAGCCACGGTCCCGGAGATGGGATTGTGGTGGGAGGCAGCTGCTGGCTGCAGGCATCCTGCACACACACGGGCAGGGCTCCTCACCTACCAGGAAAACAAAAGCCAAGCCTAAAAAGCCATCTGCAAAACCTGCTTCCTCCCCAGCACACCGACAGCGAGCAAGCAAACAGCCACTACTTGTATGAAATGCATTGGAGCATCTCATCCACAGAAAACTCTCTTTTTTAAAGCTCACAGCAAGTCCCTAGATGGCAACACTGCTCTTTCTGACCCCGGCGCAGCACTGTGAGCTGTGTCGTGGCTGACATCTCCTAAAGCTCCTGCTGTGGAGATTATGTGATTAAATGAGACCTTAAACTTCCATTCACAAACAAAAACGGGAATAAGAGTACGTGTTTAATGCTGGTGGGGGCAAAGGACAGCTTATAGCTGGGGTCACTGAAGGCCTCTGCAATCTGATGGCACATGGAAAGAAGAACTGAACTTCTTGAGCTGGCACAGTGGAAACTGTGAACTGCAAATATTATATTCAAATATACAATATGATTTTCCTCCTGAGTTAATTACCTAAGTCATATACATCTGTTAGCTACGAGAAATGACAGCAGAAACAGAGAATCTGATTGCAATATTCACTTTTTGAATGATCTGCAGGTCAAGTATTATTCACTGAAGAGATCCATGAGTAATTTTGAATAACTGGACCGATATATTTAGAAACCAAGCAATTTTCAAGCAGGGAGACAGAGACAAAAAGAGACAAAAAGAGACAAATTATACATTGCATCCTTTTCTTGCAGCTCTGAGATGGATTTGATTGCCTTATCACATCCCGGCCACTTCAACTTTTCCCGGTAAGCCTCACTCTCTCCGGCTGTATCTCTAGGCAGCCAGGGATGGAAGCAGTGAAGCTAGACCCCAGCTCCACGCAGGACGCTTTCCCCTCGGAAAATCTAAATGGCACAGCAAAGCGTCAGTGAAACTGTTAAATCCGCCGGGGCGAGGCCAACAGAGAGCAGCAGGGCAGCCCGCCCCATAGAGCGCCCCAGGGCAGCCCGCATCCCCCGGGCCGGGGCCGGGGCTGGAGGCGGCGGTTCCCGCATTGCGATGCCGCACGCCATCTCGCGTCCGACCGGGGAGCAGCCGCCTGCTCCTGCCCCAGTTTCCAGCCCTCTGGAGTCGTTTCGGTGCTGGGACCTGCCCACGGGCATGGGGAGTGCTGCCGAGGACCCTGAGATCGCCGAGGTTCTGGTTCAAGGTGGAGACCCGGAATACAGAGAGCGGCGAGTGTGGGGAAGTTCAGTCCCAAATCTGACGAAGGATCACCCAGGTCCCAGATGAGGATAGCCTGCTTGAAGGTGTCACGGCATTGCACAGTTAGGATTCAGTTTTCCAGCCAGTGTATATTATTCAGCAATACTGTAATTCATCTGCTGTTCTGTCATCCTACTGCCGGGTATTAGGATATCCTACAGCTGATGGTGCAGTATCCTCGCAGGCAGCTTCCCTTTTTGCAGTGCCAAATATCTTGGTACCAGCAGCAGAACTGGGAACTGCCTCTGCAGCCCCTTTCCCCAACCACTGACACGCAGCAGCCCCAGCTATCACACGGGGCTCTGCGTGGCCCCAATGACGAGTTCCCCAATGGAAATCTGACCTTCCATTCCCAGCCCTGTCCTGTGTTCAAACAGACCTTGACTCAGGAGCCTGCCCCCCATCTTGCTGCAGGGCAGCCACATTTCCTTAAGCATGTGAGGTGAAAACTTCCCCTGAAGCCGTACTGAAATCTAGGAACCATTCTCGTGGTATCTTCAAAGAAAGTTCTGGAGCATCCTTTTGCCCCGCTGACATCTGCAGACTCTTCCTCTTTGTATCACACCCTGGTGAGCCTGCTGAGTTTCACTCTCTCTTACACTTCTTACAGACTTGCTGAGTTGGGTGCCCCGTCCCCGGGAACCCAATTCTAAAATTAGCCCTGTGTGTGCCACCCCAGCCCTCTGCTCCTGCAGCAGTCTGAAGCAAAGGTTATCTGCTGCAGTTAATAATTGAGCAATTTCTTACTTTTACCCTTGGGTGAATACCATCTGATTCTGGAGATTTCTGACGGTTGTTTTAATATTTATTTCAAGCAGTAGAGGAAGCAATGTACTCTGCACATGGTACAGTGCCCATTTTGGTTTGAGTGCGCTCGGAGAGGTGCAGAGGAGGGGGAGTTTAAGGTGCAGAAATGCTCCCCCTCCCCAATCTTTTCCTCATTCTCTCTTTTTCCAGCCTCCTCCCTTCCGCCTGTGTTTCTGGCCATCACTGTGACAAACAAGAGGGTGAGAGCCAGCCCCATGAGCCCTGTACACAGCACTCAGTGCCGGCCCCATGGACACTGCAATAGGCAAAGAGTGAAATGCCACAACTGGGGTTTTCTGGCTGAAATCTGAACAGCCTTTGAAAGACTTTCCATTCCATTTCTAAACTCTCAAGTCTGAATGTCTTATCACTTGCCCAGCCATAAATAGCTGTGAACTGAGCAGGCTGGGCTGCTTTTTGGGCTGATAGTTACGTCCAATAATGCCACAGTGTTATCTTCAGATCCCAGAGGTGTTTGCACTGCAGATCAGGAGCTCAAGCTGGTTTTCTATTTTTATTTTTTTTCTCCCAAAGATTTAAAGAGCTGGCAGAACATTTATTCAGTTGTGCAACCTCCATTCAGAGTACTTCTCAGGCCCTGGACATGGGGCTCATTTTTTGCCCTTTGACAGCCGCTGTAAATCTATAAGGCAGCTGGAGGTCACTTGTAGTCAATCAGTAACCAGAGCCTGCAAAGGGAAAGCACAAAATATTTGGTATAAAAACATGGGCTCCACACTCACAGCCTCCACCCTCAGTGATGTACTCACAGCTGAGGAGCAGCAAAGGGCTCTCATGGAGTGCAGAAGCTCCCAGCACCCATGATGTGGATGTCCAGTGCCCATCTGGTGCTAGCCAAGGCCCATGGCAGGCACAAGTTCATGCAGGAGCCCCTAATTCCCTTTCAAACAACTGTGAGCTAAGCTCTTAAATACCTCTGCCATCTGAATCACATCCCAGTGGTGTCACTGTCTCTGTTCCTACTTCTGGAGCTGATCACCCCACAAAAACTTCTGCCTGACCTCATCCCCAGTGCCTGCAATGAGAATATTTCCTCCTTTTCAGTTTCCTCTTTCCCTTGACCACAGCAGGTTTACATTGATGCCATTTCCTACCTCTGTGTAGCTGCCCTGCCAGGACCTGCACTCTGGGCGCGCTGTCACAAGCTGCTCACCGTCATTCTTTGCTGTTATTCTGTCCTTCTAATAGAGCTTGGCTGTGCAGATGGTTGGTACAATAACCCGTGACTCATTTTCAGATCCATACGCTGGATGGTTTCCATCTCACTTTAGCTGTGGGGTTTGATGATCATTGTGTTGCACTTTTCATTTTCAGACTGGGAAGTGGGCAAGCAGCTCTGTGCCCTCCTGACCCCACAGCCAAAGTGTCCACCAGCACCTCCTGCCCCATCCCTGAGCCCTGGGGGGGTCCCAGGTGGTCTCCATCTTCGCGTGCCTCTGTCCCTGCAGGTCTCCATCCCCGTTCCCTCTCTTCCCACGCCATGGGCTCCCTCCCACTGCAAAGCTTGGTGTGGGTTGCAGGACCTGCAGACCTTCCCCTGCCTCACACTGGCCCAGCTTGTCCTGCCCACCTCCTGCTCCAGGAGTGACATCATGCAGGCTTTCCCTTTTCTCCCGTGTGTTTAATACAAATGGACATTTCCTTTCAACTTTCCAATGACCTTAAGATTACCTTGAGATGTTCACCCAGAGAGCAGGACAGACAAGGGATCAGGAGCCACATGCAAGCACCCATTAGCCTTGCAGGAGCTTTAACGATATCCTGCAGTGCTTGGCCCTGAGTGTGCACTTTCCCCAGCTGGAGGACTGGTCAGACTTGAATTTTAGGCTTCTTAAGGATTTATTAAGAGGCGGAACTAAAATTTTAGCTTGGAGTGGTGAGCTAAGCTCTTCAAGGTCGGGAGGAAGAGAGGATCTTAGGGTGGCCCTGTGCCCTGGGATGGCCAGGGCCGGTTTTCCCCCTGGCATGGGTTGCCCATGACACGGCTCCTCCTGCCTTGGGGAGATGCAGTCTGGAATGCACAGAGGAGCCCAGGCCCAGGCACAGCTCTGTGCTCATTGGAAAAGCCATGAAGGGAGTGCTTTTTGCTCTCAGCTCTTCTGGAACAACTGGGGGCCCAGGCCCACGGGAGAGTCCACCCTGGGGTCCCTGATCAAGGCATGGTGGCTGGGCACAAAGCTCATTAGGAAAACAGGAGATGGGCGGTGACCTAACCCACCCAAGGCTCACCATGCAGCTCTCCCCTCTTTGCCAGGTGGGGACACTCCCCATGAGAGGAAGGAATTTTCCCAGGATCAGCCCTTTCTTTATTTAAGAATTTTTGCATAGGCAGAGGTTACTCGTTTTGGACACGCAGGTGTTAAAATGAGTACACACATGCTCACACCACAGCTCACACTGTCTCAGGGTTTTTATTCATGCACATGGTTCTGTGCAAAATGTTTTCTGTGATTTGAAAGTGTGTGCTAAAACAATCAGGTTGATAAATGCCTTCGAAGTGTGTGTTTGCAGCCGTGCTTCACTGGCATTGTGTCTGTGCATGCAAAGTATCATCTGCAGACTCTGTGTGGCACTTTCCTATTTTGAATTTCATTCTGGCTGCTTTTGTTTTGCTTTCTCAGCTACAGAAAAAGGCTTTCTGATGAAATTAAGCAAGACATCGCTGCACGTGATCAAGTGTAAAGGATTTTCAGAAGCATGACAGCTGGCAGCATAGAGCCATCTCCTTGCCTGGAGTTTGCGTGAGAGACAGACAACATGCAGATTAAAACAAAAACAGGAAAGTGCAATAGAGTGAGAGTGTTTGCTGACATCGTTATGGTAGAAATATAATTTCAGGGGCGAGATTGTGCCTTGGCCTTTTACACGGACCCGCTGTCCTGGGTTTCGGATCTAGGGAGTTCCTCTGTGGGAACTGTCTCAGATAAGGACTGCTGGACAGGTAATAGTTGCCAGTCAGAAACGAGGTACAATCCAAGGGAAACAGCTGGGAATTGAAATAAGCAAGTTGATAATGCGTGGATTGGTTAAATTTGCACAATTGTAAATACAGACAATAATTTACAGGCTTTTCTCTTGGAATGTATTAGTGCTGCTACGAGGAGGCAAGAATGTGACTTGTTTGTAATGACTTACCATCACACTTCCGTACTGTAAATGAGACAGATTAAGTTGATATTATATATTACTTAGCTGTGTACCAATTAGCTACACGAATGCTATGAATTCCGTCATTTATGATGGAAGCTATATAAAAATTGTATAATTACTGCAGTGACTCATCTAGTTAAATGGCATTCCTATGTGGACAAATTTATTTCAATGCAAGATTAATAGCCTTTTGCTGCTGTCTTACGTGCTTGCCAAAGACCATACTACATTGTTGCTAAGCATCATTAATGGATTAAAATAGGGGTTCTGCATAATTCCTACAGTGTATCTTCAAACAGCTTGTTTAGTTTGTGCACTAGCCTAGCGCTTGTTAGCCCTACATAACACACAGGTCTGGGAGGCTGACACATGTGAAGGAGGTTAATGCAATCCTAGAAACTCTTTCAGAAGCTCACAGGTTTTCTTGTGGATGACTTCGCGAAGTTTCCGTACGCGCCGGATGCTGGAGGTCCCCACAAAGCTGTCTGGCTGTAGGACAGCCATGCCGTTGTGGACGTCTCCCATGATGATGAGCTGGCCGTCCACTGTGGTCATGTTGGGACAAGGGCAGCTCCAGTCCATGTTGAAAAGCGTGATTTCTAGGGGTTCCTTCCCCAGGAATTTTAATCCCATTTTTTCATCTTTGAGAATCTCCTCCACTGTCACCAGGGCATGTCCCGAGTCTTGGTCTTCGGTCAGCTCTGTTATACGGCCCAGGATCACAAAGTCGCTTTTGCAGAAGCTTGTCACCAGCTTCTGGCGTGGCTTGCAAGCTTTGCAGTGCGTGTTCTTAGGGAAAGGGCACATCTCTTCACAGGCCTCCCGGCTCTCAAAGTTGTTCTCGTTACCTCCACACCCACCGTAAATGAAGGACTGGCACTGCTTTGTCAAGCTGTTATAGGCCCATCTGGGCTCGTAGGCTTTGCAGTGACCTTGGAGGGCTGGTAGATTGCAAATGTTGATTGGGCCGTTCATGCACGTTAACATACAGTTCTCATAGGTCTCAAAGTGGTTGAGGTTGCTGTTGCAGTTCCCGTAAATGAAAGTGAAGCAGTTGTTTTTCTTTGCATCGTAATACCACCTGGTCTGCTCCTCTCCACAGTCCTCGCTGTCTGGTTGCTTCAGGCACTCATCGGTTGGAAAGTGTGTTCTGTTCTGGGAAGCTTCTTTGGATGTGGGTTCTCCTTTGATGACTGACAATGGGAAATCAGCCCTGAGAAGGCCACCGCTGTTTCTGGCAGTGCAGGTGTAGATCCCTGCATCTTGAAGCTGGGTGTTGTAGATGACCAGCTGGGCTATGTTAGTGACCACAACGTTCCCTCTGACATGATTTGGCTTCATAATGACTTTTTCTTTTCCCTCAACCTGTTTCTCCCACGTAATTTCTGGCTTGGGTCTCCCTGTAACGTCGCAGAGGAAGCTGACAGTCTCTCCTACGTAGACTGACTGATGGACGGGGTTGTTCACTAATGCCGGCGGCAGAATATCGATGATCGTTGTCTCGGAGTAGGCCGTAGTAGGGCGAGCTGTTGTTTCTGGCGGGATTGGGCTGGTGTTTGGCCAGGTCAGATGATATCGACAGGTGACTACATTCAAAGTAATGCCCTTGATACAAGCTTCTGCGTCCATGTAGCACTTGTTGTAGTAGGTGAGCCCGTCAGAGGCACAGGTGAAGCTTGGCTCCTTCTCACACCTGTCCTTGCACTTGCAGACGGGCTGCCCGTCCCAGATGTCACACTCTGAGCCCTGCTGAATGCACATGAAGCGGTCACATGTTGCCTCTTTGGGCATTCCCACCGGCCCTTTCTTCCCCTTGACATCCATGTACCGAGCTGCCACGCAACTCTTTGTCCCGCAGACATTGGGGCAGCACTTCTCAAAGGTCTCGCACTCCTGCAGGGAAAGAAAGCAGCCTGCTCATTACTGGGGACAGAGCTAAGACCCCTTCAGAGACTCAATAAGCAGAGAGCGCAGAAAAGTTCAAGGTTTCAAGGTCAGTGGATTCAATTTTACCACAGAGATCCGTGGCCTGAAATTCAGTGTCCCCACCAGCAACAGGTAACCCTCTCCAGCAGCTCCCAGGAGGAGGCTGAGCATGCAGGGGTTTGCAAAGGTCTCCAAGAGGAGCCTCTAAAGAGGAGAATGCATTGCTATTTCTTAAACACTAACCTCATCGTAAGTCTTTCCTAGAGTCACATGGATTCCTTGACTACAGAGCTAACAACCCCCCTTCGGCACTCTCCGAAATGCCCGAGGACAAGCCTTGAGAAACAAGAGCGGATGGAAAGACTTATCATATGGCTGTAGGCAGTAATCCGCCTTATTTTCCAGAAAAGTATGTAAAGTATTATTTGAATTCCCCGAGACTAACAGCCTGCTCGTGGAGGTGAAGCTGCCAAGGATTTGTGATTGTTCACATTGTAGAGGAAATAATAGAATATTTCAAAAGTAAGGAAAATCTTGCTCCCAAAATAATTTTTCTATGGTATTTAGAAAAACAAACCCAAAACAGCTCGTGATGGCATCTCTGTCCTATTTTAGTCCTGTGTTCAAATGCAGCATCACCCTTCTGATGATTTATTAGCTACAATCAGCTCTAAATTGTGGTTAATTTTAGCAGCGTTTTTCTCTTTTGCACAGAAAAGGTATTTGATCTACGCCCCCTGAAGCACAGCTCTGTGTCAGTATGGATCACTTTAAGTGACCAAGAACCTTGCTGCACAATAGGGCACACTTCCACTGTGTGTTAAACCTCCACAACCCCCCTGAAATCCACCAGATTTCCCTGTAAGTGAGAACAGCATGTTTTTTGAGCTGCCAAACTAAATAGCTTCCCTTGAGTGCAGTATCCTTTCCTTATTGGGAAAAAAGATGACCTAATAACACAGCTCTTTCCCCATTTCCAGCTGCACATTACTAGGTTTCAGAAGGAAAGTTGCAAAACGGTTTCAGATGAGGTTAAGGAGCACAGTTTAGCAAAGCCAGTGGCTCTGTCTGTGCCGCCCGCAGAGCTCTGCACACGAGTCCCTGTGTCTCTGCAGGCACACGAGGCTGAAGTGAGTATTTTTATCCAGTGACTTCTCGCTTTCAGTAAATTATTAAAACAATATCATCTGCTGCTACTGCTTCTGGGTTTTTACGAGCCTTTTAGTATTCACTGCTGCACCTGGTAGTTGAAATAAAGAAGGCTTAATTGAGAAGGGCAAAAGTAGAAAGAATACTTTCATTCATAACACATGGGACCCGTTGGAGCAGATCCCTTTGTTTACTTGATGACCAGCCTTTTTCCCCTCTTTTTTCCCTCTGCTTTCAGCGTTGCAGAAGCAACATGGCTATGGAGCACGAACCCAGTGACTCCTTCGTGCCTGCTACGTGCAGCTGTCAGCCTGCTCTGGGCTGCAGGAGCTTTGCAGTTGCTGTAAGAGGCAGGAAGAGCAGGTATTTTCAGATGCCAGCTCGAGCTGCAGTGCTGACAGGTTGAAAAATGTGTTTTAGGGTTGTGAGTTAAGCACATTTAGAGCTGGGAGCATCACAAAGAACATCTGCTTGGTCATTTTAACCGTGCTCCTGTTCCACACTCCAAGCACGCTTCGTGTTTCAAGTGCAGCAAAGGCTGACGATTTACACATTGAGTCAAATGGCTTCAAACACAACTCCCCACAGGAGCATTACTCACTGACCATGGCTACCAACAATAAAGAACATTGTGACGCTGCTGAAATACTGTCACTGACCCCAAGGCACGCTGAGCTCCGCAGTGTCAAAGTCTGATGTTTCTTCTGACAAGAAAGCAAGAAAAATGATCAAACAGAAGGAGCCGTGTACCCACATCAGCACGAGTGCCAGCTGCCACACACCTCGTCACCTGGCTGATAATACATCACACTGCTTCTATCTTACATGGGTCACAGGTCAATTAAATACGAGCTCCATCTGAGCAAAGCCCCGCGCGGTGCTGCTGCCCCATACCTGCAACAGCAGGAGGCTGTGGGGCAACGAACAAAGCCCACCACCGCAACGCAGAGGTGTAGGAAGGCGCATCACTCACCAGGTCAGCTTCGCACTCCCTCTTGCAAGTGCTCTGCGCGTCCACCCACAGGTTGGGGTTCATGTCATTGGGGCATATCCCCGCGTGCGAGTACCGGATCGGGGGCAAAGCTCTCCCTTGCAGAGAGACCTCCAGAAGCAATAGGACACTGCTCTTCCCCAGCAAGATCCACATCCACCGCGTGAACAACACCAACACCATCTCAGAACTTCTCCTGGGCAGCGGCAGTGACCGAGCAGGAGGCAGCGCCCGTCTGCCTGCAGTGCCTGCTTTTGGTGAGCCTTAAATTTTCGAGGAACCCAAGTGCACCTGACTTCTGTAAAAGCTTCAGCAAGCTCCTTTGCTGCCTCTCCTGCTAGAGCAGCTTGGTTTGGACCTCATTGGATTAAAGGTCCTCGGAAGTTACCTCTTATTTTAAGAGAAATGCTAATAGTCTGAGCAGAGTTAGCCCTATTTATACCCTGCCTCTGTTAACAAGTCAGAAAAAGTAAACTTGATTTCTTTGACAGGCACACGCTTCCTATGTCCTGGTGGCAGTCAGACAGATTTGTTGCAAGAAAAAAAGCTGGAAAGAGTTTAAAAGGCTGGAACTGGCACGGTGGGACCCCTGCATGTTTCTGAATGCAGGGAGGCCTTCTTAACCCCTTTAGACCTAAAGTACTTCCCTATGCTAAGAATGGCATTTACTTCTGAAAGAGTACTTGTCTGAATAACAGGGACCCGCGATCAGGGGATTTCCCCACGGCAAGGGGCTACACAATCACTCGCTAAAAGGAACGAGTAATAGGATTGAAGCAATTAAAGCTAGAATATCATATTTTAACCCAGTGAGCAGGGAAGAAATAACTTATTTAAACTTAAGATCTGCAAAGCAGAATGTCTTCACAGCTTCCCCCGGGCTCCTCCGGGCTTTTTTCTCTTCTGTGGTGCTGAGGTTTCCAGGATGCTGCGTTCAATGCCGCCCTCCAACCCCACGGGCAAGATGTGACACTTGTCGCCCAATTCCGCCCCCATTTCCCAGCAGTGAGATCCCATCGTACAGTGCACTGCTGACCCTTTAACAGCCAGGGAAAAAAAAAAATTGTAGAAGTTCAACTCTATGGAAACTGCATAAAGGAATGTACAGCAATTTTGCATTTGAGGGTGGGGGTGGAAATTCAGTCAAACCGATTCACTGATTATTACAGCAAGGGGCCGACCCTTCTCGTGCTGAATGCTTGCCAAACCTAGAAACAAGTGGCAGAGAGCAGAGCTGCTCAGCACCTGCCAGGACCACATACCCTGGGTGGCAGTGCCCGGGAGCACAGGTGAGTCCCAGCGGGGCTCTGCTGGGCAGGGATGGGGAACGTGCTGCATCTGCATGGGATGCACGGCCCCGTGCTGCTGGGGTTGTTCAAAGCAAGACGGTTTGTAAGGGCTGAGAAAGGGCCTGACTCTCCTCGGTGATGATGGCTTCAAACCAGTATGACCAGAAGCTGCCGTGGATGGCTCTAAGTGCAGGAATGCCCTCCCCTGGCACGTTTACCTGCTGGTACAACCTCCAAAAGGAAGGGTGAGAAACCCAGGTGGGTTTTCTCCCACCTACGGCATTTCTGAGGCACCCCAGGCTCATGAGAAGGGCTCAGGCCACTGGGATTTGTGTGCCCACAGGAATGATATGCGCAGCATTTTAATTTCATGCGATGTGCAGAGAAAAGTTGTCCAAATTAGCTATTTATAAGGAGTGAAGTCAAGCACCAGGCAGCAGTTTGTAGTCGATTTCTTCTCTCTGAAACTTCAGAAACCTGCATGACACTTGTACAAAGTGCGGCTGTGCGCAAATGTTTTATTCAGTACTTGTTTACAAAGACAGGCAGCACCCTGCAGGCCTAAAACAGCCAACCCAAAATGACACATTCCCAAGAGGTACTTAAAATTCTTACAGCTCTATTAACAACAAAATCACACGTATTAGAGGTTCTGTTGACTAAACAAAGACACTTTATATTGTACAACTGACTACAGACGGCCTTTGGAAGCAGCTGCATGTGGGGCTGTCATAGTGCTGGAGATGGGGATGAGCGTGGGGTGGGGTCTCACCCACAGCCCTGGGAGGGCACAGTTTGTCCTCAGTCCATGGCGTAGCCACCATGGAGAAGTCATTCTGGGTCCTTCGGGGCTGTTTCAGTGCCACGTGGGTCTGCAACATCGATCCCTGTCTGGTGCCACAAAGCCACCTCCTTGCATATGTTGGTCATGCTGATAAGAGACCCGGGGGGTGCACCCCAAGTGAGACACCCCATAAGCAGGAAGGAATAACACTATCTGATTTATTTTTCCCCTCCCAGACTGAGGATCAACTGAAGGTTGCCCAGATGCAGGTTTCAGCCATGGAGGAGCAGAGAGGGGCTCTGAAGGACCGGATACATGTTGGTGGCAGATGGAGCAGTTTTCCCCTCTGCTATGGCCACCTCCATCCAGAGGGATCTTCTCCCAGGACAGGTATGTCCCCCCTTGTGTCTTTCAGCACCTGGATTCCATATTCTTATATTCAGCATGCAGATATATTCAGCTCCAGGCTGATGGAGATAAAAAGGAGCAGGTGAATGGGTCCATCTGAAGGGGCAGCTGGATGGGACATGCATCTCCTTCTGTCTGGGTCCAATGGAAACGGGACAGACACTGTGTCCCCCTGACTTCCACCACTGCAGGAACAGGGAGCACTCAGCCCTTGGCCACTCAAACACTGCCTGCAGAGCCAGGACAGCAGCCCCACAAATCTCCCGCTGATGCAGGCAGGCAGCTCCCGAGGTCGGGGCAGGCAGAGGACTCAGAATAACCCTCGTCAGCTGCCTTGTCACAGCCAGGACATCACAAAAGGCCATGACCCAGCCTGGCACATCCAGGAGGTGACATGAGTACACGGACAGCCCTGCGTTGGCTGAGCTCCATGGGATTAATGCACTCAGCATCTCCTGGGCTTCACTGAGGGCTCATTCCTCATCCAGCCTGCTCTGCATTCCACAGATGCCCATCTGGCACTGCACCACAGCCTCAAAATCCCTCCCAGGATGCCCAGGCTCCCAGTTAGGGCTGTGATCTGGAGCTGGCCTAAGTCTTGCTGTTTTCACTGGCGATAATTTGCCCTTTTTCTTACTCTTCCCTGGCTCCAGTGGGGTGTCCTTGCCCCTCTCTGCTGTGCCAAGCACTGATCCAATGCTTGCTGTGGTCCCTTCCATCTGAGAAGGGAAACAGGATGTAGTTGTGTTGCTTTTTAATATGAAAGGAACCGTAAGCTGCTGATGGTGTTTATTGGGCAAAACGAGCAATCCTCACCTGGAGTTACCGAGCAGATGGATTTGTTGGCGTTACCGTGGAGGGGCCCTTGGCACGAGCTGCCACCCTGCAATGCTCAGCCTCCCTTCTCCCATTGATCTCCGTCACGGTGAAGGGGCCCTCGTGAACTCGGCCTCTCGTGCTGCCTGGGCTGGCCGCCACTGGGAGCCCGCTTTGCCAACACAAACACAGCACACACACAGACACAGCGGCCCCGCTGCAGGCCCGGCCATCGGCGCACTGCTGGCTGGCAGCTCGCTCACTGCGGCTGTGCCACCAGGAGCCCCGCAGCGCTCGTGGCTTCAGCTGCACTGCATCCCGGGCTGCAGCAGCCTCTGCTTCACGGGTGCAGCCTCAGAGGGCATCGGGGTGCTGGGGCCGCTGGCTCCCCACCCTGCCCCAAAGCACTGAACCGTGGGGCTGCTCCATGCTGACAGTGGTCAGTGATGCTCTCACTGCTGTCTGGGCACAGCGTGAGCTCCCTGCCCTTCCTCCAGCAGGGTGCTGCTGCCTGCAGCTTGCTGAGCACTCAGGGAGCCCCATCTTCCACAGCTCCCCCAGCATCGCTCAGGGGCCTTAGGCAGCCTTTGTCACCTCACAGATGCAAATGTCACAGTGGAAAAGTGCTTTTAAAAACCCTCTGTCCCGTTTAGAAAGGAGCAGTGCTGCATTCTGTCTATGAGCTTGCTGCATGTAAAGCAGGTAGCCCAGCATCTCAGGGGAAGCCTCTCTGCTGGGTCCCTTCAGAAGCACAGTGCCTGAGCTCTCATCTCAAGCAGTAACACTGCTTCCAAACCCACAGTGACATATGGACGATGACTCTGGGGCCTCAGCTTTAACTTTCCCAGGACCTGCAAAGGGCCACGTCTTCCCCTCTGAGCACTGCACAGCCCTCACTAACACTGCCAGGACCTGCTTGGAGCCTGAGCCGCAGGGGATGCTCAGAGCAGTGCATCTCACACCTCTGGCACCGTGCAGAGCACCTCTGGACATCACAGCAAAGGCCACGTCAGACACAGAGGCAATGATTGCTCCCTGCACAGAGCTGCTGGCGGTGAGTGAACTGCCCGGAGAGCAGAAGCCCATGTAGTTCGACAAAAGGGCTCCGTGTGGGGCAAAATAATCAGTACTGTTGGGGAGTGTATCTCGGGGTTCTGGCCCGCCTGCTAGGACCCACATTAGGTCTGCACTGCGTTGTGATGGCACTGCCCTCAGATGAGGCCGTGCCACCGTTATTATTTTATGCCTCGGCAGATGGCTTCTGCTCGGGGGTTTTATCTTTGAGTGCAGACATACAACTCATCATCATTTGCTTTCTCTGCTAACGTAAGCTGGGCAGGAAGCAATCACCAGTTTGATGATGGTTCATTATTGCTAGGTTTATTCTGTCTGAAACAGCACCGTGAGAGGCACAGAGGGTACAAAGGAAGACAAGCAAGCACTGCTCAGTGCGACGTGCAGAAAGCTGGGCACAGAGGGCTGCTTTTCACCTGCCTGACTCTCTCTCTTTCAGAGGCAATGCTTTCAGTAACCCATGGACAATTCAGGGGGGCTGTGGAGTTGGCATCTTTGGGTTGTAAAGACTGCAAAGGTCAAATGCTGGGGATGCACTCATCCTGCCTTACACCGGGATGGTCAGCCTGGACGGCAGCACCTAGGAACACTGTCACAGTGTGCAAATGGAAACGTTCCCAGTCCTGCAGCACTGCTGTTCTGAGTACACCGTAGGTGTGACTCTCACAGCTGAACATCTTTTGGCTGTTGTGGTTGGAGCAGAAATGCAAAGTCAGGGCCTGAAGCAGTGATGGAGCACCTGGTGGGAAGGCAGGGCCAGCACCAGGAGCTCAGCTGTGTGCAGTGTACTTAATGGCAGGAGGGAGAGGAGTCAGAATCTGCCCCTGCCCAGCCAGCACTGAAGGGTTGGCAGTGGAGGTGAGGGGCTCTTGTTGGAGGTCCCTGTGTACCTGATGCCTTCCAGAGGTAAGTGGTTTTTCTTCCTTTGTTTCTGATCAGTGGTTGCTGCATCTGGGCTTGTTCTCATTTGCTCTAGCTTAGGATTGTGTCACTCTGCTATTACTGCTGTACCTTCCATCATGTTATAGCATCACAGTGATCATCTTCAGATTTTCTTTCTTCCAGCTCTATTTGAATGCAAACCCAGAATGAAGCTGCCAGCACAGGCCTGACCTGGGCTCCGTGCATCCTTCACCAGAGCGTGTAACGTCCTTCCAGGAACGTGAGTTACTGTACCCTTACACATACTGCTGGAGGATGTGCACGTTGTTAAACCCATTGCACAGACCCACTTCAGTCTGCAAATGACCCTAATTCAACCTTCCTTTTTTATTTTAAGGAATTTGAAGCTGGGAGGAAGTCACTTGCTGAGAGTCACACAGCAGCTGCCATGAAAGGCTGCAGTCTGAGACTGCTCCAACCCCACGGGCACTGTTTGCTTTTCAGAAACCTAATTTAATATAGAAAAGTCTTGTTGCTTTTGTCAGTGATGTGAGTCAACTTATGCAAACAGCGAGGTTTTAACATGCTGTGCAAGTGCTGTTGTACTTCAGTTTAAGCCCCAGCTCCCACATTTCCTTCTTGAAGAGCCAGGGTTTCTCCTGGTTTGTACTGTAAGCCTTAATTCCCTGTGACTTCCATGTGCAGGCAGCACCTCATCATCGCTCTGAGCTCATCCCTTTAGAAAGCTTACAAACCCCTCAGTGAGCGAGGTCAGAGCTGCAGTACCATAAGGTGAAAGCTCATCTTTGTGCAAAGTCAGCTACAGCAGAGCAGAGGTTTCTCCAAAGCCCTCAGCAGCTCGGGGCCCTCGCTGGGCTTGGGAACCTGTCCAGGAGATGCAGCCATGGGGGACAGATAACCTGGAAGTGTCAGAGCTCCTCTGAGGGTTTGGTATCCAAAACTCAGCTCTAAACAATAATGTTCACAGAATGGAATGATTTCCATTTCTGCAAATACCACAAAATCCTTGTAGTCAATTCTGTCTTTTTGGAATTTAAATCTAAATTAGGACAAAAATCTTTCTAGCTGCAGAGCTCTTGCCTTCTTCTGCCTGGCTGTGTGCTCACGGTGCAGGCTGTGCCCGGAGCTGCCCCACGTGTGGAGCTGAGCATCAGAGCAGCCCCTCCATGCTGAGCTGCTCTGGCTCTGCTTGCAGTGCCCCACCAGCTGAGCCCAAACCCAGGGGAGGGCCACCAGCCACAGCTCGTGACTCTGCTCTGGGCCACTGCTGCCATTCCTAGGAGCATCCAATGGTGACCAAATGCAGACCTGGGAGAAACAGAGCGCAGAGTAAAGAGCTGCTGGGTGCTGCTGTGGTGCTCAGCTTCCATGGGTCCACGTGTGCAAGTCCTGCCTGCCCTGCTGCCAGGATATGTATCTGTATTTCATGGCTTTTTTTCCATTGCTGTTCATTCTGATTTCATCTCTTTCAGTACACATTCCTTTCGATGGAAGTCCACCTGCAGCTTGCAGTGCAGCGGGGATAACCAGCCCTGTAGTGCTGGCTGCCAGCACAGTAATTGTAGGTGATGTTGAAGAGATCTGTGTGGTTTCATCATTGGGTTTCCCTGTGCACGTTGTGTTTGCTGTGTTATCTCACCCATTGCTGGGATTGCTCCTTAATGGTGATTGCAGCAGGACTTCTGTGAGCTGTGAGGTACGAAGGAAATTGTGGCATCGTTAGAGGAAATGTTTCAGACGTGCTCTGTAATGGCCTCATTTCCCTCTGATGGAGGAAGATGGTAAATATTCTCCTGACTTCAAAGGGGAGAGGGGTGAGTTTGCAGCCAAACCCCCCTGGAGATTCCACCCTGCACTTGATTTTTCTTGACCCGAAGGCCAGTTCAGAGCTGTGCTGCACAGAGCAGCTTTCAGGAGTGAGTTCAGTCCTGGCTTCATGCGGGAGCAGTGTGTGAACTGCTGCAAACCCAGAGCTCAACTCAGTTCTGCTGCAGGCGTCCTGCTGGCTCAGCCCTGGCCATGGGGACATTCAGGGCAATGGGATTCCTCATGGGGCACTTCAGTTTGGAGGGGTGAGCTCTGCCCAGGCTGCCTGGAGTGGGATGGGAGGATCTGGGGCACCCTCACAGGACATTTGCTTGCTTTGCTGTGCTGTGCCTCAGGCATGACAACGAGCTGACCCACGTGGCTGCAAAATCTTTACATCACCTCTGCTGCCTACAGCTGGAGCTGGAGCTCTGTGCTTACAGCAGCTTCGTGTGGAAGATTACAGATTTCCCAAACACTTCTGAACGTTTCCATGACCAAAGTTACTTTTGCAGTCAATCAGATTTGTTGATATGGAATTATTGTCCACCTGGAACCCGCTCCCAGCTCTGCTGCTGACTCACAGTGTGAGCTGAGACCACGTCCTCCTTCGTGCCACAGCCTCCACCTCTGTGGGGACATTGGAGTCCCAAGTGGCTCACGAGCACTCTGTGAGCTCTTGTCTTCTGAGCACCTGCTCACCATTGCTGTGGAAGCACCACGTAGTTGCAGTGCAGGACTTCTACAACCCCAAAACTGCCCGCAACAATTAATTGTGCAGAAGTTGCACCCACAGCCACTTGTTCCCATGCTCCTTGAGCTTGCACACAGCCTTGCTGTGAGACCTCAGCCCCTCAGAGTACAGCACAACCCTTTCAAAGTCACACACATGCGTTTTTCTTTTTTTTTCCTTTTGCCATGGTCAAACATCTACCCATGCTGCTGCTTTGGAGCACAGAGTCGCTTTGCACTTTCTCAGCTCCTTCTGATTTCTTTGAGGAATCTCTGCATACCAACGGGGTGGCCATGGAAAACCAGGTTAGTGCACAGTAGGGGCTTTCATGGCCACTAATCTTGATGACAAAATTATTCGAACAAACACTTCTTGTGTCACCAATATATATTATGTAAAACCTTGTGACTTTGATTATGTGTCTATAATACAGATTAGTCTGTTTGGGTGTTTGGTGCTGACCCCCAATAAGCTCCTAAAGTATTAGCAAGAATTTGCAAGTGACAGGCAGGCAGAGGTGCTGCTCTGCCTAATCCCATTCTCAAAACTCTGACTGTGTGTGTCTGAACAGTTTCTGTTCCTTCCCTTAAAGCGCTGGGTTATTTCCTTCTCTGCCCCCTCCCCGTTGCCTTTGCCCTTCTCTCCGCAGCTTTGATGTGCCACAAATGTTGGAAGATTTAGCAAACCTTATGGACTGGAGCCAGGAAGACAGCAAGAACAAATTTAGAATAGGAGGCAGAGAATGTACCAGCTGAGGGATGATGCTGTCAATCTCCATGGAGACCTCTTTAGTTACAGCTTTGCTAATTACTCTGTTGAATTGAATAGTGTCTGGTAGAGAGCCCATCCAAGTCCATGGAGCTCTGTACTGACACAGAGCTTCAGCTGCATCCCAGAGCCAGGAGGAGCACACGGGGCACAGCTCTGCAGTGCCTGGCTGTGATCTGCATCTGTGCCTTCCTCCACCACGGATAAAATGCAACTGGAGGAGGATCTAGGCCTCGCTTGGGGCCAGAGTCTCCCAAAGGGATCACAACCCCAAAGGATCAAGTTTAGGCCTTGCCTTAGCACAAACCTTACTGCTGTGTTTATAAATGCAGGTGAACCATTTCCACTGCCTCGCTATCAGCACGTGGGTTTCCCACGTGAGGCGTCAGGAGCTGAACGTGGAGTGGACCCACAGGAACCTTCTGGCTCCAAGTGCCCAGGCAGGACACTGAGCAGGAGCCCCGTGGGGCCCTGGCAGGACGCTTCCATGGTTCGGGAGAGCAAGGTGAGGGTCCCCAGGCAGAGAGGAATGCAGGCAGATGCCCAGAGGAAAGCCAAGGAGCCCTGGGCTGCTCGGCTCAGAGGGGGCTCCTTCCCCAGGGCAGAAGTTTGGATCCACACACTGCAGCTCAGGCTTGCCACTGCTCGAAGCCAAACTGGCTTTAGCCACTAATCCACTGAACAATTTCCAGTTGTTATCAAAATCTACTGGACTTCTTAACCACGAGTCCCTGAGCTGATGTACCACCCCCCTCAGCTCCCAGTTCTCTGCCTTGTTTGTTCAGAAATGATTTATTTGTCCCGCAGACAGGAACAGTGTTAAATTAACTACTGAAAATATCTATCATCTGCCTGATTTCGTGTTGGGCTGAGCAGATCACAGTTCCCCCAGATACTGATGACTTTTTCCAGTCCCTCCAGCTCTGTGTGAGTGCTGACCTGGCTTCCTTCATTCCACCCTCGCTCCCCACCAGCTCTGCCCTCTGTCCCGGCCTCGGTGCTCTGCAGCGATGCAGCTGTACCTGTGCTCACTGATATCTGGGGCTCAAACCTTTACAGCAGTGTTTAATAATGACTTGAAATGTCTGAGAGGTTAAAAGAGCTGGGGAATTAAACCTGAAATGGAAAGGGAGCGAAAGATCTCACAGGGCCTAAAATAAAAGAGGGGTACAGACCTAACGGAATGAGGGTGGTTTCTCCAAAAAAGGAGAAAAGCAGCCTTTGTGGGGCTGGGTGCAAAAAAAGGCAGAGGTTACGAGGAAGCAGATTACAGCCAGAAAACTTCTGAAGACAAAGAGTGTCCCAACGATGCGGACGGGTCCCCGGTGGCCGCAGCTGTCCCAGCACCTCATCCCAGCTCGGGGCTGCTGAATGCGGGCAGTGAGCACCTGAGTCCCAAACAGAACCCCAAACATCGCCCCCTTGGGCTCTTCCCGTGCCTCCACCCCTCGCTGCGGCTCAGGGCAGGGGCTCAGGGGGACGTTTAGGAAGCAAACTGACCGCTGTTCTGGGGCCCGCAGCACGGGGTGCAGATCCCAGCAGTGTCCCCAGGTGACTGCTGCTGTGCTACACGGCCACGCAGGCACTGCTGCTCAGCGTGCAGAAACGCACCCGTGGGTGTGCGTGGGGTGTGACAGAGGGGGAAGGCGCGAGAGTGGGCTTCGCTCTGTTCCGATGCGCACACAGCAGCGCCAATAATGGGGTGACGGCGCGGCCGGGCCGAGGCTCGGGGTGCAAACACGGGCAGGAAGGGCTGAGCCCTAATCCTCTTCTGCAGCCGTTCTTGCGAGAGGAAATCTTCTGACTCCGGGGAGGAGCGCGTTGTGTAACCGAGCGGCGCTGCCCGGACTGCGCTACCGGAGCTCAGCGCTGGAGATGGGAGACCGCCCCGCGTCACCTCTGAGCCCCGGGAAGCGCCGGTGGGGTCCCGGGACAGGAGCGCCGTTAGGGCACGAACAGCAGCGACCGTCCGCGCTCCGACACTGAGCCCCACGCAGCGACAGCAGCGCCGGGAACGCGTGCGAGGACGGAACGGAGCGGAGCGGAACGGAACGCGCAGCTCCGCCGGGAGCTCCCACGGTGCCGCTCCGCCCCCTGGCGGTGCACAGCGTGCATTGCATTGCAGTGCATTGCGGGGCGGGGCGGTGCATTACATTGCATTGCAGTGCATTGCATTGCATTNCTCTGAGAAGCGCAGGACGGCTCGAGGCGCGGGGAGCTCACGGCGCTGCCCTCCGTCCCGCAGGACGTGCCTGCACTGGGC
Organism: Odontophorus gujanensis; assembly: GCA_013399175.1. Classification (NCBI taxonomy): domain Eukaryota; kingdom Metazoa; phylum Chordata; class Aves; order Galliformes; family Odontophoridae; genus Odontophorus; species Odontophorus gujanensis. The sequence continues at coordinate 109,164 of VXAB01005934.1, read as the reverse complement.
TTGCAAGCGGAGCCACGCGCCCGTGGTGTCGCTGCTGTTGGACGCGGGCGCCGACCCACGCATCCCCACGGCCGCGGGGCAGCTGGCCGCGCAGCTCGCGGGCAGAGCGCACGTCCGCAGGATTCTGGGAGGTACCGTCCCCGGCTCGCGGTGTTTCCCCGCTCCGCTCCTCCCCGACGGTTTTACTCCGAGCGGAGTTCCGAAC
>VXAB01005934.1:103175-108665 GCA_013399175.1 Odontophorus gujanensis | reverse complement strand
GTTGCGGTGCGGTGCGGTGCGGTGCATTACATTGCATTGCATTGCGGTGCATTGCGGTGCATTGCGGTGCGGTGTTCGTTGTCCTCCGCCGCGATGGGCGCTCCAATGGCCGCTGGGAGCCCCCCTCCCCCCCCCCGGGGCTGCGCTGCCGCTGCACCGTCCGCCTTTTCGCACGGGGATTGCTCGGAGCCGTCGCGCCGCCCACGGAGCGTCCCTCCGCGGGTGACGCCGCTCCGTCACTGCGCGGTCCGCGCTCACGCGTGGTCTGCGAGGAGCCCCGCGCACAAAATGGTGGCGGCACCGCGGAGCGGCGCTGAGCGGAGCGGAGCGGCGGAGGCCGCGGCCTCGTGACGGGATCCGCGGTCGCGGGTGGGGCCGCGGCGGAGGGGGGAGCGGCGATGAGCGGCGGTGCGGNGCCCCCTCCCGCGGAGACACGCGCGGCTCAGGCGCGGCCCACGGACGGTTTCAGTGCGGTGTTAAAGCGCTGCGAACCGCGATACAGCAAAATGCCATTGATCCGTCCCGGGGTGACAGGAACTGCGCTTCCAGAAACGACATTTTGCGATCTCCCGTTTGACGTTGTAGAAATGTCCGCGTGTTTCTCCTTTCTGTCCCTCCACAGCCACTTGCCTTCCCGGTGTTGCATCCCCACGATAGTAATTTTCCCCGTCCTTACCTCGGACTGCGACGTGGCTTTGACAGGAAAACCACGGTCACGGTGAGAGAGGGGCACCGGGTAACATGGTGGCTTTTCTCTTCTCCCCCACGCCCCGTTGCTGAACTTCAGTCACAGAAGAAAACGACTGTGAAGGAGTGGGAGAAGTGCACCCGCCCGCCGCCCTCAGCTGCGCACCCCCCGCTCCGCTCCGCCGCGGCTCTACGGATGAGAGCTGTGGGTGCAGCGTGCCGCAGCCCCCCAACGAACGCACTTCCACCTCTCCCACCTCCCCCAGGGGAACCAGCCCTCCTTCCTCAGCGGCTCAGCTCGAAAGCGGTTGCGCATCCACGCGGCGCGGCAGCGAGGACGACGTTCCTGCGGCACACACCGCGGCGCAGCTGCCCAGCCCGGGATGCGCGGAGCACACAGCACCGAGCGGCAGCCGCCAGCACCCCGCGCTCAGCACCGCTCTGCTCGCTCCGCACCGCGCCGTGCCGCCCGGGGCCGCACCCGGCGCCCTTCAGCCCTTCTTCTTGACTGGAGCTTGGCCGTATAACGTGCGAGGTAATGAAGGGAAGCTTTCATCCTTGTGCTATGCTGTTGAGTGTCTTTGTTAGCGGTTGTGTGGGGCAGAAGGGCTCAGCCCCGGAGCTCAGGTGGAGGCAGTTCACCTGTGTGACCTGAAGGGGTGGAGCACTGCCTCCTCTTGGAGCTCTGTAAGGGCTGAGTGCCCCTGAGGAAGGAGCTCTTGTCGGAGGCCCCTCCTTTGTGGAGTCTTTCTGTGGGCCCGGGTCTTCAGTCAGGTGAGCATCCTTCTTTCTTAACACCTCCTCGTTGCACTGTTCCTGCTGCTGTTACACCGGTGAAGGGAAGGATCCATTCCAGTTTCAGAGTAATGTTGAACAGAGGTAGAAATGCTGATTTCTTAGGCCTAAAATCCACAGATACGTAGGACTTTTGTTTTCTTCCTGCTCTCACAACTAAGAATAATTGTTCTGTATCTTAAACACAGTAATGCTTTGTGAACTCAGTTCCTCCACTCCTGGAAGATGTCAGTCTTTATGACTAAACAACAACATCCTCATGTTTTGCAGAATGTGACGTGGCATAAAACAGAGATGGATAGTGGCAGCAGGGTGGCTCAGACTGCCCACGGCCCTGTGCCCTCAGCTGCTCTGACATGAACACTTCCCTTAATAGCACAGTGTGGTAACAGGCACTGCACTGCAAGACCCGAGCTCAGAACGTAACTGTCAGTACCTTCAGTTGGAGATTGGTTTTGTTCTGTTGTTAGGGAAATAATTAATCTGCTGTTGTTTTAAATCAGAACTTGTGCTGAAGGTGAGAGTGCAGAACCTCAGAGACGATGACTTCATTGAAATTGAACTGGACAGACAGGAGCTGACGTACCGAGATCTGCTCAGGGTGAGCTGCTGTGAGCTGGGAGTTAATCCTCTGCAAGTAGAGAGGATCAGAAAGTTACCCAACACAGTGCTGAGAAAGGTAGGAACGGGAACTGGTGGCTGCTGTGGCTGTGTGCTTTTCTGTGCAGCAGTGTGGCATGATGGAAAACAAAACGAACTCAGGCTTACAAACCTACAAAGGGAATGGCCTGGGCTCGTAGCTCTGTAACTCACTTAAAATCTTCTTGTCAGAGAAAGCCTTTGCTTCAGCTCCTCAAGCACGTGAAGTGGTTTATCTGTTTTGTTTAGTGTACTTCTCGTGTTACTGTGTGGTGCTCCAGGGTTTGCTTGTTTAAGGAGAACAAACACTAGTGGGGAAATAGCACAGGTTGCTGTTTGCATAATTGATAAGCCCTTCACAAGCAGCGTGTTCTCATGGTCCAGAGATAGCTCTGTAGTTGGTAGAGGGAATGTGTTTGGTCCTGAGCTCTGTGTTCAATTAGATTAACAGCCAGATGAGAACGAGGTTCAGGGGAACAAAGATGCGCTCTGACAGCGTGTTGGGGTGGGAGTGCTGAGCATGCACAGCTTTCTGCTCTCAGTCTGAGCTTCCCACGGGTCAGCTTTTACTTCAGCTGCTCTAAGCACGTACCAGGTATGACCTGCTCTGCTCAGGGGCAATGTTGCTCTGTCTTTGTAAGGACAAGGACGTCGCCAGGCTGCAGGACTTCCAGGAGCTGGAGTTGGTTCTTGTGAGAAGTGACAGCTCTCCCTTCAGAAACGCTGCATCAGCTCTGAGTGAGAGACCGTGCTACAACAGCAGCGCCTCCAGGCTCACCTACTGAGTGCACTGCACCTGGAGCGTGGCTCTGCACTGCTGCAGGCAGGGAACTGAGCAGCTGTGGCTGTCACTGTTAGGGCTAAGACTTTTAACAGTTCATCCTTGGTATTTAATATCCCCCTTTGCTCTCAGTTTTTTACTCAATGCTGTATTCAGATGAAGGATACCTCATTTGTCTACTAAAATCCCATGCAGTTCCGCTCACTAACTGTATGTAGCAGCAGAGGGCAGCAAGGAAATTGTATGGAGTACTCCCACTCCTTGAACCACAGAAGAGCCATGGAGACCACCAGGAAGCAGCACGTGTGTGTAAAAGTTTCCTGATTCAGTTAAATGTCAGGGGGTATCTGGCATACAACTGGTGGCTGCTCTCCAAAAACACGGGGCGTGCAGTTCCTTCATCTCTTCCCAAAGTTTCATGCAGATGCCACACGTTCCAGAAACACGTGCACGAGGCACCTGGGGCTCCTGAGCTCAGACCTTCCCTTATGGTCCTCGGGCTTAAAACTCCTGCATAGAAGACTGACCACAGTTACCATCCATACCATACTCATCACTAGAATGCACTGAGTATTCCTTTCCTCTATGCAGATGGACTCCTTGGCAGCTAAAGGCACAGTATGAAATGGGAATCCCCAACTCTGGCTTCCACTGTGGTGTCAGGGTAGGACAGGAAGGGTGTTTTTACCATAACAATTAGATATTTATCTTTTTGAGATGGCTTAGAGCCTTGCTCAGACGATGTGCAATAACTGTTGGAAAACCAGCATCAGGTGCATCTGTGCTCCCTCAGCTCCTGGTGTTTTGGATGTCACTGTGAAGACTGCCTCTACTTGGTACTGAACACTTAGCTAGAGGAGCAGCTGCTGTGAAATAAGCTTTCTTTGCTCTGGTTTCCACAAAGAATAGTTGTTGATGTGAGGAGATTAAAACTTGAATTGGGACTTGACTGTAACAAGAAGCCTATGCACTCAGAGAAATATTTTTGTATGTTTTACGCTGTTTGATAAACTCTAAGGCACAGCACTTCAGGGTTATTCTGTTCTGCTTTCTTTAACAATAAACTGTTGTTAATGACAGATGAATCACTGCACAACTTCCTGTTCTTCCGACAGCAGTTGGTGCTCTAAGCTTACACTGAACAGTGCTGCACCACAGCAGCGTTGTTTCCCTGCCCTGATGTGCTCCCTGGGGAGGGCAGCGCAGGGGGGACAGCCACAGCTGGATGCTTCAGCACCACTCTGAGAAACAAACAGTGAGAAATCACATCATGGGACATTGTTCACAGGAAATGAAGGCCGTGTCAGGGTGCCAAAGCACAGAATAACCAAACAGCCGAATTAATGGACTGAGCTTGGAGACACGAGCAGATTTATTAGGAAAGAAACTTACTGATATTAAACGTTTAATGACAGAGACCATCAAATCCGTAACAGAAATTCAAAGATACTTTATTTTCCATTTTTCATATATCAAGAAGCTAGGAATACCTTAGTTGTAAAAATGGGATTCATTTTAGTTTGATTCACACAAATACTAAACATTTATTTTTGTGTTTTAAAGTCCAAGAATGAAAACTTGCAATTAAACACTGAGCAAGCCATGTGTTCAGGTTATGTTGGTTTCTTATCTTAAAAAGTCTTAAAGAAAAAAAAAAAAGATACAGGACTTATATTCTCAGTAGCATATATGCTATCAACACATCTCTCTGAGCTCTGGGAGGAGACACCAGTCCTGAATTAAATTTTATAAAAAAAAAATTCTAACTCAACTTATATTTTTCTACGCCACTACAGCTTTCTTTCACCTCATTTTAAAGCAGATCTTCACTTTAAGGTCTCTTCCGCCGTCTTCGCAGACTCTTCACGTAGCAGTCCTACAATGCAAAACGTTGGGAGAGCACACAGTTAGACAACGCCGAGAGCACGCTGTGCAGCAGCTCTACACTGGCCCACTTGTCAGCTGTCACCTGAACTACAGCAGTGTCAACACTGAACAGTATTGGCTTTAGAAGCAGTAACGGTTCAGTGACCAACAGTACATGTTCCACATTGCTGAGCACAGATAGCCAGGCTGTACTACTAGCTTCTGCTGCAAGAAACTCATTTATCAGCTGTGCTCTCCACTGTTAGTTCCTTACGTCAGGAATACGACTAAAGAAACCTAACATGAAAGAGAAGTGGGTCGAGAGTTGGGGCAAAGCTCCCGAGCAGCTGCGTTCCCTAACGTTTGGCCATTTGATTTCCAGCACACAGTTTTTTTTCAGCATACATTCTTGCCACGAACATTGTCACAGCTTTCTGGCATCTGACTTTGTATTTCTATTTGCCTTACAAGTCTGGCGCCAGCCATTCCACTTCTCTGTGCTACAGCTGATTGCAAACTCTCCTACGCAGTAGGAAATATTAAGCACATACCTCTTAAAGACTTGAATTGCATTGAAAGTAACAAGGCGATTATTATGTAGTGTTTATTGCATTTTAAACTCTTTAAAGATATCTAATTCTGGGCACCACTGCATCCCTACACACAGTTGAAAGAAAATTCCGTTCTGTTAACATCAGATTTACAGTATTCACACAATACAC
>VXAB01005934.1:90675-100675 GCA_013399175.1 Odontophorus gujanensis | reverse complement strand
GTACTCCTCTAAACCCTCCAATGACACAGCAGTTCGACCACAGCAAACTCCCCGTTTGCCAAGCAGAACTGACCAACAGTTCGACCACCTGGAATTCCTTCAACTCCTGGTGCACCTGCAAGCAGTTATGTTCCCTCACTGTATTCCCCATCAGTAAGACTTAGGGTGTTCTGAAAAGGCACATACCGTTAGCTTGCTGTTGAATCTCCGTATATGTTATTTAAGCTGTGATCTACCATGTACAATCACACATTCACTTTGCTTCCTGATTCAACACATGCATATTTTTTCATTTCAGTTTGTGTGGGAAAGTGTAATATTCTGTAAGAACTCTTACCAAGATAATGCAAACGGTTTTACTGCCCCAAGTAAGAAAAGCCAGCCTGTTCAGCATGATATCCTACGTTACTGATGGTGTGAGTGCTCTGATGTTACTTCCGAGGTTTAAGGACTAACAGGAAGGCAATCACAAAACCAATTGTTTTTACACAGGTTCATCAATCTGTATTGCAGATGGTAAGCCAAGTGAAAGTGGTCTGGTGGCAGTTCCAGCATTAACCCTTCATGCAATGAAGGCACCTAAACAACAGATTTTTATCCCACCTATGCTGCGATTAGCTTACACAAATAGCAGTTGTGTTAGTGTTCACCCCGAGGTTATGGTTGGCAGTTGCCTCTCCTTCAGCAAATGTCTCCCTGTTCCTGGAACAGGAGCTTGAAATGATGTGCCTCAGACCTCTTACACTTCCTCATATAACCATAAAGGTCACTGTATTCCTGAATTCTGCAGCCAGGACTTGGCAGTTTTCAAAGCATGGTTGTGATTTAATGTGTGATGGTAGGCAAGCCTTGGCTCTGTGCTGTGCCTTGCCTTTTTTTCCTGCTAGACTCATGTTCAAAAAGCAGTTTGAGATCTCAAGATGAAAGGCACTCTGGGTGTTACAGTCTGGCCTTTGCTGCTTACTTGTATGAAATTGAGATTAACGGTGTATATGGAGACAATTCAACTCTGAAGCCATATCTCCAACATATTTCCTCGCAGTGAGCGAGGGCTAAGCAGCCAGCCTCACACTGCACATACATGAGCATCCAAAGCAAACTGCTCAGTTAACTGCCTACAGTGCTACACAGCAGCACGAGGATGTCATGGTGTATAAATTCAGCATTTGTTTCTTAAACACCAACTGCCCTCCCCACCCTTTTATTTTTATTTTTTTTGAAGTCCCTCTGGGGAGAAGAGCACAAACCTCTGCAGCATTACAGTCCTCCTCAAAGGCCTATTCACATTTCTACACGTGAAAAACAGTGTAACTGATTTTCCCCAGGTGGAAGTTGTATCACAGCTCATTTCTGGAGGAAGAAGGTAGCAAGCAGCAAACAAAATGGACAGCAAGGAAATCAGTCAAGTTTAAACTGAAAATCCTGATATGCTGAACAAAGTTCACTAGCCTCTCTACTTATGGAAAGATTCCAGGAAAGAACTGAGAAGCCATGAGCTCAATGAAGCAGACGGAATTTCAATAAATTAAGATTAGCTGTCTATATGCACAGACAAACACAGCACACTGAAGAGCACAATCTAGTCATGAAGTAGGCAAAAAAAGGCGCAGTATCAGGTAGGAAGAAAGAAACGAATGGACAGATACAAACTGTCATAGTGGGCTTGAACTTAAACACCACACATGGGTTCCTCTGCCAACAAGCAGGCAGCAAAACAAAACAAAACCCACTCTGCAATAAAGGGCACAGCAAAATGAGAGAAGAATCAATGCTAAGAATGCACCGCGGTATAAACCAGAAAAACCAAAATGGTGCAAGAAAATCAGGCAATGGAAACGCATGAAGCATCACCTCCTCTCCAAGAACTGGCCCTGGACAGGATGTCTGTGGGAGGGGTACAGCCAACAGGCCCAGGTAACCACGTAACATGCACGCAGCACCTTTCATCAGAGAGCCTCAGCAGTACCTTAGAAACATAGGAGGAGTGTGACATCCACTGCTGTCAGTCAGCTCGAACGATGAAGTCAGGTGGCTGCTTTGGACTGGACTTTCATTAATACCCCAATGAAGCCCACCATTTAAGCCAGAAGTTAGTACTGCATTCCTCCAGAAGTTTCAAATTCAGTGGGAATTCACCAATGACAACAAATTAATGTCTGTTCACAGAACATGAATCTGTCATATGCTTCTTCTGTAGCTCTTTTCTAGAGGGAGCAGTAGTGAGCTGCCACCACACTGCCTGCACTGCGCTCTGAGCACTAGCATGGCACTCCTCTGACTCACCTGAACATCGACCAGGCAAATCTCACTTCATTTAGACATTAAAAAAACAGAGGGGAAAGAGCATGGAGGGAAAGGAGCAGGAGGTTGGGGACAGACAGCACGCAACTGTCACCTAGAGCAGAGGAATTCTGCAAGATTTATCTTCATCTGCATTCAAAGATTAACAGAGCTTTTAGTTGTCTTCTGAAGAAAAATAAAGGAAATGACAGCGTAGATCATTAATAGATGCTACAAGTGCAAACAACTTCTGATCTCTCACAAAGCACATAAAAGCAAAGGGTAACTATAAAAATATCTATCAACAGTAAGAACGGAAGATTACTCATTCAAAAAAACCTAATCACAGTGAAAATGTTTTTCTAAAAGTAAATAGTCTACAGGTCTTAAAACACATATCAATCCTGGCACAATTAATTTGCGGACAAAGTAATAAACTCTTAATTACTACTGTAACAGATGAGAGGTGGGTGCTGGGGTGTATGGACATTAACAGTGACTGGAAAGAAGGAAATGCTCCACGTCAGTTAACAACACTCAGCTTATAAAACCAGTTCTGATTTGTTCCTAAAAAGAAGTTTCAGTCCCTGATTGAAAAACTACAAGCTCTTCAGATGTCAGGAAAAGATCAGTTACAGAATTTGATTCAAATCCGGCCTTCAAACAAACATACCTTTTTCTTTTGACTTCCTGTCTTGCTCTCTCTCTCTGCTTTTGCTTCTGTGCTTGTAAGATTTCCGATCACGGCTTTTTGACCGTCTCCTGTCCCTGCTGCGTGACCTGTGTTTTCTTTCTGATCTATCATGGCTTCTGCTTCTCCTTCGGTCACGACTCCTGGACATTAACAGAAAACACGAGAACTGCCAATGTCAGCTGGAGGTCACAAAACAGAATGCATTTCGATATCCCAAAACATTCACTGTTTACAGAAACCAACTATTTACAACAAGACATAGCGCACTGTATGCAAATGTTCCTCAGGACCCAAGATCTGGTTTCACACCGTCTTCTCCGTTTCAAACACTCAACCTCAGCTTAAGAATATCCACTGTGAACTGAAATCCTTGGAATATCAAGGGATGAGGGGAAGAAGAGGAGAAAAAGGAAACAAAAAACCCAACTCTGTCCTTCAAGAGCAATGTACTCAAAGCTCCTTCATACAACCACTTCACCACAAAGACATCACCTAATTCCAAAACCGCAGAGGAGGCAATAAACTCACAGCAAAGCCTGCTGGTCCTCAGGAACACTACGTGTGTTCTCATCGAGAGAGAAGAGCAGCAAAGCTAATGAATCAGTGATGTGGCCCAGGCTGACAGATCAGGTCCACACAGGATTTCAACGTTCCAAAATGCTCAGTTCCCGTACCTGCTCCGCCTTCTTTCTCTGCTTCTTGATCTCTTGTGGTCTCGTGAACGGCTGCACCTTCTGTCAGACGTTCTGCTCGAATGCCTGCTCCGGGAGCGACTCCTTTTACGCCTCTCTCTATCACGGGCTCTCTCTTTTTCTTTCTCTTCCTCCTCACGCCTTCTCTTCCTTTCGCGCTCCTCCCTCTCTCGTTCCCTCTCCTTCTCTCTCTCTTCCCGTTCCTGTTTCTCTTTCTTTAATCTGTCATCACGATCAGGTTCCTCTGTTCTTTTTCGTAACTTCTCCTTAAAAATAAGGCACAGCAAAAAATGAAGAACTTTTAAGGAAACCCACTGAACATAACTTCGTTTACACAATCCCAGGATGCAGAAGCTCAGACTTTCATTTTGTGTGAAGGACAGCCGACGTGGAAGCACTTCCTACAGCCCCCAAAATTACCATCCTCCCTCACGGAGAAAAATCCTTTCTTTGTAACTCTCACAAGAATATAGGCTACATTACAGTACTCAACAATGCCCACAAAACTCCTACCTGAATTTACTCCTTCACTTACATACAGCACAACCACATACCAGCAAGAACATCAGCACGAGCACAGTGCCAAATGCTGAGAGCAGGACTCCATTCAATCTTTACATGCATCATTTCTGGAGTATTCCACACACTTGAGAAAGTCTATGGGTGAGCCCTCTGTTTACCATAGAAAGCCTCCAAGCAATTTTTACGTTCAGTAACTGAAGATGTGCTTACTTTTAAATCTTCTACAGTAGCTTTTATTTTGGCATAACCCATGTGCTGCTTTCCCATCAAATGATCATCTACCCTGGACTGTGCATCTCCTACAATTAAGAAGGCTCCGCAAACTTCACAAACTTCCATCTGCTTTTCCTGGGCTGCAAAGCTCTCAATCGTCTGCAAAAGAACATATTAGATGAAAGAAAAACAAATGTTAGACAGGTGACAGCAAAGACATTTAGAATTTTACCATTACTGCCCTTAAGTCCCACAGCGCCAGTGAGAGCTCCAAGCCACAACAGCACTGCCTGCATCTGGAGCACTGTACCCACCAGGATGAACAGGACAAGAATTAAACTGTGTATTCCCACTCCCATCCTACTGGGAGGGAGAAAGGAAATGGCTGCGTGGTGTTCAGTTTTTCACCAGGTTAAAAAGCAGGAGACTACACTACAAAGTTTAACTAAGACCTGAACTAGCATAAGTTGCACACCTATGTCTATGAGACGGTGGTGGAAATAATTTCCTAATTTGTAAGCATTAAACCCACACTCCAGACAGTGCACCATATCAGTGCACAGTAACACACGTAAGTGTCCTTATTGTCCATTTCCGCTCAGTTGTTTTACACCTTCAGTGTACAGACAAGGGTATTAGGAATGTAACACCAAACTTGGAATTACAGCTGACAGAACTACCAACGTGTTACTTACTGAAGTTGTAGACCTCAGCAACTCTCTCTCTTCTTTTAATTGTTCAACAAGTTTCATCATTCCTTGTGCCTCTTCCACTTTCCCTTCTGAACCTAGTTCTTCAATCTAAAGGACAATAAAGAACAAGCTAAAACTTCTAAGCAAGTGACCAAAATAAGAGAGCTCTGTTACAGAGCATAAAACTCACCTGTTGTAGTAGTACATCAATTTTGTCAGTTAACACTTGGATCTTCTCCTCGTTTTTACCAGTAGGTCCCGCTGCCTGCCAAGCAGTACAAACACATCATTTATTTAATAACAACAAATAACAGGAAACTCTGAAACACAACAACTGTGCCTTCTCACATTCCAGAGACACTGTGGGAACAGCCTCTTCCCACCTCTGCAGCCACGAGTAGGCTAGACTAACATAAAACACTCCTCAACACAGTGCTCTCTTGCTGAGTGGAGTAAATTCTATTCACATCAATTCCTCCACAATCAACAAAAGCACTCAAGGCCATGGCCTGTAAAAACAAAAGCCCAAACTCAAATGCATAACTGGGACAGAAGGTAAACTGAGGTTTAACAGTGTGAAGAAAACACCTGCCAGGATTAAGGGTCCCAGAGAGGGAACTATATAGTGATCTGATATAACAGCGTCGGGGAAAGCAGAGAGGGATTCCTGCCAACCACGGCCACTTGGCCTGGCCAACACAACTACACACAGCCTGGTGCCCACCACAGCACCGACTGATCTAGTGAGCTCCTCCTGGGAAGCAATACATTTGAGACAAGGTAAAGGGAATAAGAAAACATTACCCAGAGGAAGAATTATTTGCCTCAATGATTCCTCCAGACTCACCCCAGAAGACTGCTGGTTCTGTGACAGTGCCAAACGAGCATGACCTCTTCTAATCCTGCGCTCTACTTCTGCCAGTAAGCTTTGCAAATAGCGCAGGAAGTCTCTTTCATAGCCCACTTTCATAAAACGAGAGCTCTTCTCATACCTGTATGGTAAGACATGTCTCAAATGAAAGCTCACACCACTTCCTAATAGACCAAAAACAATGACCTGAGGCCATGCTTAAACTTCCAGCTGAAGGTAACAGAGTGCTGCATGTCTAAACAAATGTTTCCATGAATCAAGCAGCAGCCAGCTTCTCGTGGGCAGCCTGCTTATAGAAAGCTCAAGCACACTGCAAAAACAGTGTGCATTAACACAGCGACCCACATACTTACTGCTTACGGAGATTTTCATCGTGGATTTTTTCACAAGGACCTAAAAAGACCACAAATCAAGTTTAGGTTTGCATTCTTCAACGCTGTACTCACACTCAATCAGCATTTCTTCACACACTCACACAGAACACCTTTCTGCTGCTTTCGCTTGGAGTCTGAAAGAAACATTTCAGGAAGAATGCCCATCTGGCTCCATAGTTGGAAAACCAAGGGGAATTCTGAACAACACACAGTTTTCATATAAAATATAATCCCCAGATTGTTCTACATCAGTAGAACTACACAAAACAATACTTAGTGTAGCCTTTAAAATGTAAAATGACATTAAATGCAATTAAAGGTGCTTTCTTAAACTCCTGGTGTCGTCCTTTAAAATAAATGCCTAATTGAAGTATTTATCATTGGAGCAGAATTTGGAGATCTGTGAGCACAAAGCACAGCCACAGTGAAATTATCCCACCTTCCTCAGTGGATTTTCTCTTACTTGAAGTAAGAGCTTGAAAACGNGCCTTCGGGACGCGCCGTTCCGCGCCTCTTTTCGCCCCGACCCTTCAGCTCTTCCGAGGGCGGCGATGACAACGGCGAGGAACGGGCGGGCTCAGTCGCGCCGCACCGCGGGAGGCCCGGGGCGGGCGGGGGTACATCCCGGACGGCGCGGAGTGCGGCGCGTGGGGCGGGGCCGTAGGGTGCTTAGAGCCGCGGAGACGCGGGCGGTGATGCGGACCGGGCACGGCACGGCACGGCAGGGCGGCAGCCGAGCGCTCCGGCAGCGCGGAGCGGCAGCTCGAAACCGCAGCCGCGCTGCTCCGCGCGCCGCGCTGCTCGGTAGGAACCAAAGTTCCCGCCCGCGGTTGCTACATTGAATTGAGTCCCCCTGCCGCGGCCGAGCGGCGCTTCCGGCCCGGCCCGCGGGGCCGCTCCCGGCGGCGATGGCGACCAAGGAGCTGCAGGAGCGGCTGCGGGAGGCGGCGGCGCTCGGGGACGCCGAGGAGGTGCGGCGGCTGCTGGCGCTCGGGGTCAGCCCCAACGCGCAGAACGNCCCAACAGCATGAGCCAAACACGGACACAGCACTTGAGAAGAAACAGAACAGTTCCACATCCAGTGATTAAATTTGCACCATAAAAGTAGTAATTTTTTTTCCCCTTAGGAGTAGGATTTGGAATAAATATTGCTGTTAATAAATGGTGCCACTGACGATTCAAAAAATGATTCAAATTGCATTTCCAAAGCAATTTGATAGTAAAAATATTGATGAATTGTAATGACACGACACATACACTTACCTAAATCAGAGCGGGTGTTTGTGAACAACTCAGCTGGGCAAAAGCCACAAAGGTAGTATTTACACACCTGTCAGGGGAGAGAAAAACAAGCATCATTTCTTTTCCCTCATGAATTACTTGCTAATTATTTCTATTTCCTAAATTACAAAGTAAAAATCCCCTCTTGTACAGTCTGCAAGACACTGCCCCGAAAAGGTTGATCTTCAAAATTAGATCACCTTGAAAGAAAGCTTTAATACGTTTACGTATATAAAATTATCATAAAACAATCCACACCTCTTTCTCCTATCAACCTAATTTCATGAGAGAACCTCTGGGAATCAAATGGGATGTACACAGAACATGAGCTGTGGCTTCTGGACAAGAGAGCAGCTGGAAGGAAAGGCAAACAGTCCAAGTACAGTCCAGCCACACATCTGACACAGTACATAGGAAAAGTACCTTCCCACCCAAACTTCAACACTAGTAGAGAGGAAAATGCATTATTCACACGTATGTGTGCACTTCAGAGGGCTGCACACCTGTGCCCACTGTGCCATTCCCACTAAGCAATGCTGGAGCAGAAAACCAAGCAGAACAAAACCAAGCCCTACAGTTCCCTGCTGGAACCTCCATTTTGTAAGATTAAAGCCTTCACCACATCAAATCCTGAAGAGAGAACATAAGCTCTACAGAAGGCTTTGCAATACACGAGAAGCATGACCTGTTGATACTGCAAATGAATGCAGAGCTTCAGGGACTGCCACACCTGTGTCCCTGCGCTGCACCTCACTGCTCACACGTGACCTACAGGTGATGAAGGAAACGGACACCAGCTCGTCCTGGTAACCTTCCGTAACTGAAATGTTCTGCTGGGACAGTGCAGCACACTTGCAGCACAAACACTTGAGAAAGCTGGGCAGTCCCACCAGGGAGGACAGCAACACGGGCACTTCACCTGAAAGCAGGATGGCACTCCAGCACATGAACACTGCCACTGCCTGAACCTCTCCTGCAACTGCTGACTTCCAAAATGTGACAGCATTACAGATTTCATCTCTGTGCAATGCAAGGAATTTGAAGTGAAATTTATCTTTACACTTCAACGTCAGCAAATGTCCACTACAAACCTGACAACTGCCCAGAGCACCCAGGAAAGCACTCCTTTCAGAGCTGTCACTCTCAGTGACAGAGCTCCGGACCTCTTCAGGACTGGGAGAAGTGCACAGACACAGCAGCAGCCTGCACAGGGACAGCTCCCTGCTCCAGAGCACTGAACAGCATCGTACAGAGGCTCCCAGTTACCATCAGCCTCTTCAGCCTCAAGGTAAATAAATAAGTTTCTCTTTCACAAAGTCATCTCGATCTGATCAAAGAAAATAGGCAGTCTTCCTCACCTCCAAAATGAACCCAACCATCCCCTCTGCTACTCCAGCCGGGCCCATGTACTCCGTACCCCCAGGACTGATGATCCCCTTTTTATTTTGGGTTCAGAATAAAAAGAAAATAAGTAACACTCAACTGAGTAACGGCGCTTGGCTAAGACGTGCAGCCGGACATCAAGAACATCACAAACACCTCCTGAACTAACAGCTTCCTTCTGGACACGTACAACTTACCTACGCAGCAGCATTTTCTCAAACAAGAATTAAAAACAGCATGCTGCTGGGAGCTGCCAGCCCAAAGCACGCAGCAGATGCCCGTATCTCACGGGCTGCCCACCGCCCCTACAGCAACACAGCTCTGCTTGGAAAACATCACATTCCAACCTCTGCCGCTCACGGCACAGCTGAGGACGGCAACCACGCGCTCCTCCCCACTTAAATCTGTACTGAGAGAACGCTGAGATGGGAGGAGCCCCGCAGAGCGCAACCCTATGTGTTTTGTTTGCAGTCTGAACCGCAGACGGCGAACAGAGCGCAGGAATCGCGCCCCAGCCGTGCCTCCTTTTGTATCAATCGTAGCACAGAACCGCGCTGTGAGCAATACAGCCGCGTTCCAACAGCTCCCGGCCCCCAGAGCAACGCCACAGCTCCGTGAAATACCGACGGGGACTCGGTCGCTACCGCCGCCCGTTGGTTTCAGTTACTCCATACGGAAACCGCTCGGCCGCGCCGTTAGGCCGTTACAAGTCACCATTCACCGAAACTCAGCTGTACCCACGGAGAACATCCCCGCAAAGCGGCGCTCATCGGGGGCGGCCCGCGCTGCTCTGCCCGCACCGCGGCACCGCAGCGCCCGCGCCACTTCCGCTTAACGGCGCCGCGCAGACAGCGCCCGCCCGCCGGGGCCGCGGCCTGCCTGCTCCCCGCCGCCCGTTTCCCTCCCGCTCCGCCGGTCCCGGCTCTCAGCCGCTCGGCGCAGGCCCCGCCCGCCGCCCCTCCGCCGCGTCGCCCGGACCGGGCCCAGCCGCGCTGGGG
>VXAB01005934.1:10927-90369 GCA_013399175.1 Odontophorus gujanensis | reverse complement strand
CGGCGCCGCGTTCCGTCAGCTTCCCACGATGGGGTCCCCGGCGGCTCCGGGCCGGGGATAAGGGGAAGGGCGGTGTGCCGGGCCGGGCCGCGGTGGGGGGGGACCTCTGCACAGCGCGGAGAACGGGAAAGCGGTCATCGATGGGCAGCGGAGCGTGCTGAGCGAAGGGCGCTGCGTACGGCGCTGCTGGGACAGTTCAGCTCTGTGAACTGACCGTGGCAACTAGAGACCGAAAAAGCATTAATTAAAGACTGCAAACGGCGTCCTAGGGGAGCGTGTTCGTGGCTCACACGCCAGTGTGGCGCTTGCACTTTCAGAGGTTAAAAAAGCACATATGTAAGTGAACTTATATCGATTTTCCCCAATATCTGAATAAGTGAGCATTTGAAACCGGCTGTAACAACGCTGCTGTGGTATCTGGGCATTAAGATCACGAGGGAGGGAACAGCGCATCAGCAGGTGTCACTGCGGGCTCCAGAACACACATCTGCAAGCAGTGCTGCTGCTGAAAGCTTCTTGTCTGTTAGACGTGCATTAGGTCCTGTTCTTATGAGTGAGAACGAGGGGGAATTTGCAGTAATTGAGTCAAGCAGCCTTACCATGTTCGGTGTGCAGGACGTGCCTGCACTGGGCCTGCAGGCGGAACCACGCGGCCGTGGTGGCCCAGCTGCTGCTCGGCGGCGCCGACAAGGAGATCCTCACCAGGAAGGGGGAGCGGGCAGCACAGCTGACATCCCGCAGGGAGATCCACAGGATGCTGGGAGGTACGTGTGCTGTGTGCTGTGTGCAGGAGCACTCGTGTCTGGCTTCCCTTTGTGCGCTGTGATGCTGTGTCACACATGGGCAGTAGCTGGGACTCGATGCCTGTGCTGTGTGCTGGGTGGGAAATCAAAGCTTGGAGGAGATTACCAACAAGTTCCATACCCAGCTGCATTTTGAAAGATGCCGTGATTCAAGCAGTCACACGTGGACACAAACTCTGATTTTCCAAAGCTGAACAGGGGAAGACATTTCTGATACTTAACAAAACTTTATGGTGCATGGGCAACTACTCATTTTCCTGTCTTTCTCTGGAGTTTGGACACTATCTTGAATAATTTGCCAGAGAAACAGCTCATTAAGCACACTGATGAAGCGTTCCTGTCGTGTTTCACAATGGCTGCAGTGCAGCAGGCTTTGCTGCAACAGGTGGTAAAGTAATTTGAACTGTGCTTGATGAGCTGTCTCTCTCCTTCCCTTTGTATTCTTGTTTGTTTTCACCACTGTCTCCCGGCTGCTGAACTGGTAATGTTTCTGTTCAGCACAGTGTGTGCTTTTGCCTTTATCCCCTGCCTCATGTCAAGCAGGATATTGCCCTTTGTCTTTCATTGCCTTTTGCATTATGAAGATGATGGCATTGTGCCACCAGAGTCCATGTCATGATGTGCCAATAACGGATTCAAAAAGGAGTATGAAGAGAAAAAAGAAAAAAAAAAAGGCAGTGTTCAGAAGGGAACAGTGCTCCCAGCACTGTTTGGATCAGATTCTGCTTTTGTGTTCACTGTACTGCAACACCTGAGAACGATTCCTTTTACTGTAGAGAGATGGTGCAGAGCTCCTTAATTTCTCTCCTGTCCTGTGGTGTTTTTACACTGTCCTCCCTCACAAGCACCACACGCACAAAAGGTACACATAGAAAACCCACAGTGCAATAGTGGCACTTCTGTTTTTTCACACCAGCCTCGGATAACATTCTGTTCTTTGTTTCACAGTGCAAGAGGATGAACTCCCAGACGTAACAACCAATTCAGAGCTGCCCATCATCCCGAACTACCTGGCTAACCCGCCTTTCCCGTACGTTTATAACTCCCCGAGCAGCAGCGTCCCAGAGCCCCCTGTGAACGGCAGCGTGTCCCACGGGGAACTGCAGAGCTCTGCCTCCCCTCTGCTGCCCTCTGCAGAGCCGTGTGTGCGGGCATCGGCGCGGCACGAGGACACAGCTCCTGCTATGGCTGATGGAGCACTGCCGCCCGTGCCTGGGGGCTGTGCTGGAGCGCGGTGCTCCGGGGCTGCAGCTCAGAGCACGCTGTTCCAGTCGTCCTGGGGCAGAGCTCCTCCTTCCCCCGCCGGACCACAGCAGCCCGGAGCTCCACCAGGGAGCAGCTCCAGCGCAGGGCCCGTGCCGACCTTCCAGCCCGTGTTCTTCACAGGAGCTTTTCCACTTAATATGCAAGGTAATGGTAAAAGTTTCTCCTCGTCTTTCCTTGGTTTTGTCACCTTGGGTGGTGCGAGTGGGTGGTGAGAGTGGAGGAGTCGGTGTGAACGTTTCTCCACAGTGCTCTGGAGATGCTCGGGTGCCCGTGCGTTTGGCACCTGGGTCTGAAGGCAATGCAAAAGGCAGCTGTGCTGTTCTTGCTGGAACCGCTATTAAAATATTGATTAAATCAATATTTGTGGTTTGTTCAAATGCTATAAAAGCACAGAGAAACTGAGGTAATGCTGTTCTCTGAGTGGCATATCCTCCAAATAAAGATCCGAGGAGGGAAGTTCAGCTGGGTCAGCCTGCAGGAGGAGCTGAGGGGGTCAGCCCTTCTGTGGGCAAACACTGCCCACCCAAACTGGCCGCGGGGCAGCTGCTCTGCCGTGCTCAGGGGGTTCTCGTGCTGATACTGACAATAAGACAGGCTGACAGGACGTAGAAATACTTGGTATAGTGTTTTCCAATTGTTTTACACGTCTGCCTATGAATGTACCCTTTTATTTTGAATAGAACTGGTGCTTAAAGTTAGAATACAGAACCCGAGTCTTAAAGAAAATGACTTCATTGAAATTGAGCTGGACAGACAAGAGCTGACCTACAAGGAACTGCTCCGAGTGAGTTGCCAGGAGCTGGGTGTTAACCCTGAGCACGTCCAGAGGATCAGAAAATTACCAAATACAACACTAAGAAAGGTAAGAGCTCTTAATTCTGAATGCAGATTTCAGAAAGTGAAAGCTGTTTAGGTTACTGTTAAAAAGTGTTCATTGAGCACCTGCACTGCATCCGTGCTGCAGAAAGGTGACGGTGTTTGTTACCAGCAATGCCCGCAGTCCCAGAGAGCGGTGAGGATGAGCTCTGCTGTCAGCAAGTGCTGAGTGCTGTAGTTAAGGGAGGGTCAGAGCGTGGCCCTCCGCACAGGGCTGTCTTTTTGCTTCTGTGCAGCAGGCAGAGGGGTCCCCCTGCCCGGCTGTGCTGGTACCCGTTGGCCTCTTTGGCTCTCGTGTGCCATCAGAGCGCTGTGGGCAGCACCAGTGGCCAACTCCTGGCCAGGGACCTAAGGACGACCAAAGGGGGGGAAGTGTGGGGGCTGGGGTGGAGCTCAGGAGAGTGTACTGAAGGAAGAAAGCACACAGGAGTCCTCTGCAGCGTAATTCCGTTCATCACTTGCGCTCAGCACCAGCACTGCATTCCTTCTCAAAAGCAGCTGCATACGATGCCATGACAGAGATACAATGCAGTGGGAGCTCTGCTTTCCAGTTCACTCTGAAGAACTGTCACATTCATGGATCGTTACAGACTTTGTTTTAGTAGAAGCCTGTTATTTTAGTGTACCACTGCAAAATGGAGCATGTGGTTTGTCACCTAACAACTTACTGTATTTGTTCCAAGGACAAAGATGTGGCAAGGCTACAGGATTTCCAAGAACTGGAACTTGTTCTGACAGTAAGCGACAAAAGCTTCCCTTTCAGAGTCCCAGCACTTTCTGAACAGAGTGGTTATAACAAGAAGGCATCAGAGCTGACCTATTAATTGTTTAAAGAATAAAAACAAACTATTTGTATCTCATTTTAAAATAACATTTGACATACAGTATCTATAAGGGCTAATGATGTGAAAAAAAATCTATTTTGTTAACTTTGAAATAAACTAAAGATGTTATGCACTAAAAATGTTAGCCTGTAGTTGATGTAAAGGTACTCAGTGTGATGTGGTATTGGTACAAACCCTCATCCTGGAGCAGGGCTGCAAGGGCAGCTCCCAGGCTGACCTGACACTGTGCCTGGGGCAGTGTGCTACAGCATAGCAGGGGTTCTCATGCTAAAAAGCTCTCCCCAAAACCTATTTTTCCTGCTTGTACTGAGTCTGTTACCATTGCTGCTCACTTTCCAGAGCATGTGTTTGTAGTCAGATCTTCTTTACAGGGGAAAAAACAGAAGGGTTTTAAATCTGTGGAGGAAGCACAAGAATATTATATTTCAATGCTGTTAAGTAACTTACTGCCTGTGATTTCTTAATACCTCTTTAACCCTTCCCTACTTCTCAGGTCAAAAATGAAGTGACAGTGATCATCCAGATCATAAATACACTTCTCCAAAATCACAGATCCACTTTGTCATTGTCTGTCAGGGCATGGCACTGACCTGTGCCATTCCAAATACTGTTTTTGTTAAGTATCAAAAACACATTTGTCCAATGCTGCTTCACTTTCCCCTTTAAAAGCACAAGAACTGTAATGTTATTGTCCTTTTTTGTCTGCATTTCTGAGAAAGGCCTCGTCTGGAAACTAAGCTTGCCTATGTGAGAGGAAATCAGTGCAGTGCCAGCACTTTGTGAGCTAATACTGAAATCCTCATGTTCCTATGCAATGTGGCTTTCTTGTTCTTACCCATGTGCTTCCTGGAAGGAAAAACAAAACCAAAAAACCACTTCTGTGTTCTATAAAGTTCAGAATTAGACTGCTTTGATATTACATTCTGGAATAAATAAAATGAGAAGTACTAAAGTCGACAGCGAGCTGGATCTTATCTCACTGTTTCGGATGTTAATCTCTGCTCAGTTATCTGCTCCTGAGGTAGAGTGCTATTCTGGTAGTGTAACTGAACAGACACGTCCTGTGAGTTGGGTGACAGAAGTGAAGCACCAGGTGTGGCAGGCAGACAGAACGTTCCCAACGGGACTGCGTTTTCCCACTGCTTCTTTGTTCCCTATCCCCATTTCCTTGGAAACTGCACCAACCAAAGGACTTCATCATCCTGCCATGCAGAAATGGCAGCCCGAGTTCACTGTGCCCTGCACACAGAGCTGCACGCCAAGGAGGGAACCACGCACAGTAGTGGGAAGAGCTGAGCTGCACCTGCATCTAAAACTTCTTCCTCTCCTGCCCTCTCAGACACTCTCCTGGGGCCGGAGTTGGGCATCCACTGCTGCCTCTGCCCTGTGAGATGGGGCACAGGAGGGGCTGCCCTTCCTGGCAGCGTGGCTGCTGGGCTGGCACCTTGCTCTTGTGTGGGCACAGAGACAACTATGCATTCACAAGAGTATTTTTATAGACATACAGTTTATACCTAGAAGATGTTATTAATGCTCCTAACGTGATCGGATCGGTGTATGGCCATATGATAAATAATTGGTTACGTTGTGCATCACTGTGTTCAGATGTTAATTTCAAACGAATGCTTGTTTCGATTTGAGGAGTATTCTTTGTAACAATTAATAAACAATTATTTTTGTCTTCTCAAAGTTTCCAGAACTTTTCTCACAGAAAAACGTGGGTCCCTTTTCTCACATGACACTCTGCTGCAGTGCAGAGGGCAGCAGATGCTGCTTAAACACAGTGCTGCCCTTCGTCTGAGGCCCAACCATCAACACCAGTGATAAGGCACACGTTTCTGTAACACAGATCACATTACTTCAGCTGATAAGCTTTCAAGGAGAAGTACTGCCCCCATCCCAACACTGTGATTCTGCAGCCACAATCCCTGCAGCTTCATGCAGAGGGGATGTAGAGCAGATAACTGTGTGCCATCACATCCCTGCAGGGTTACGTGGGCGTCTACTGAGCGAGCAGGAATTCTGTCCTTCATGTTCACATGGAGCCGTATCTGTAGGTTCAGGTTTGCATAAAGTTATTCATAGCTCTGAAGGAGAAGAGGAACTTTATAACCCTGAAGTTCCCCTATGCAGGGGACACCAACTCATCCTGGGAAATCCTGCAAGGTTCATGTCCGACCACTCCAAAACTCAACATACAATTGCTGTGCTTTCAAGCTGAGCCTTTCCTCCCACCTCAGAACCAACAGATCTCTATCCTGAAGACACAAACAGGTGTATGTTGTACCAGGAATATAATTTACTAATTGTAAACGGACTGCAGTACATGCTGCCTCATGACACAGACATTTTCTTGGCATTCTTTGGGGAAAAAACATAATAAAATACTTTATAGAAAATATTTTAAAAATATAAAATTCACTTTCTGGTCCTTACAATTGTAAAACGCACAGTTCTTTTCATCACAAGTTTGGTCTACTACAAGAACTCATGTAAATTACAGTACATTCACAAGTCACTAACATGAAAGGCAAACAACCAACCAAAACCAGAGCACCCTCAGCACGGGGGTCTTCCTCTCACGCCAGCCCGGCATCTTTGGCCATGCTGTAGAAAATCCCCTTTGATGCTATCAGGTTTGTAGGAGTATCAAATTCTGCGATGGTTCCGTTGTCCAGCACAAGAATCCTGTGCAGAACAAATGAGGCAGAAGGTATCTCAGAGAAATTCCAAACATTTAATATCAATTTCTACTGCAAAGCAAACAACGCTCCCATCTTTCCCTGGACTCTGTTGTGCCCAGTGATGTTCCTACAGTAAATGACCGAGGTTCCCCCTGAACTGATGTTTGATTTAAAAAGGTACCCAGAAAAAAACGGTGACAGCAGTAGCTTTGTAATTGAGAATGTTGTACCACAAAGCTGAGGAGGGAAAAGCTCATGAATTATAGTAACAGCTTTTGAACTAATTAATACAACAAGTGGGCAGTATCTCTTGCACAGCTCTGGTTGATGGATATGAAATTTGTTTCTTATGTCAGCAGAAGCAAAATCAGGGCTGGATATCCTAGGGTTATCTCCAGAGCATCAGTGTGACTGTCCAGAGCCAAATCATGCCCTCCAAGTGCCACTTCCCACATGCAGCATGCAGGCAAGCCCCCGCTGTCCACACACCACCAGGAGTCCTACCTTGTGTAATCCATAATGGTGTTCAGTCTGTGTGCTATTGTCAGCACCGTGCAGTCTTCAAACTGAGTCCTAATTGTCATCTGGATAAGATCATCTGTCTCGAGATCGATGGCTGCTGTTGCTTCATCCAGGATTAGGATCCTCGTCTTGCGGAGCAGCGCCCTTGCCAGGCACACGAGCTGCCTCTGGCCAACACTGCAGGCAGACAGAAGGCCATTGTTCACAATCACTTGTTCTCAACAGATAAAGTAACCCAACCATAACAACAAAAGGTATTTAGCAAACAGCCTGTCAGCCCTGGAGCAAAGAAATGCTCGCTGCAGCATCACTCAGCTGCTCGCAGCGTGCGCTCATAGTGCCTGGACAGAGCCACCAAACGTCCCCTTTCTGTCACTGTGTCAAAAACCAGGGAAAGTAATATCACAGTGCTTCTGCCTCAGTTGTCAGCACACACAGTTGTAACACCACTGAGCACACGTGGACTTACAAAAAGTCCTGAGGCTGTGAGACCTTTCTACCATTAAATAACTGAGCAGCCCACACTACCCCAGACACTGCCTTTGGGTGTCTCTGTGGGACAAGAAGAAGATGAGCATTCATCAGACACAATATCTGCTTACACTGTGCTCTTAGAAGCCAATACTGCACATCAGAACATGATATTTTATCATCTCATTTGTGTCTTTCTTTGTGGCTCCTCCTAAACGACAAGCAACCATTGCTGATGTGTCACTTGAGGCAGAGGATCCTCACTCAGCACAACAGTTACACATTACCACAGCATTTCCCTTCCTATCAAACCTAACAAACGTTGAAGCGGTTGCCTGCTCCTAACACTGTCATCCTGAACCTTCTTCCTATACCAGTAAGTCAGCAGTTTGATTTGGCAGAAATTGTTCCCAGTAGCAAAGGAGAATCGGATCCTTCCCAGAAGTGGCAGAACAGCGATTCAGTGTTTGAGCCTTGCTGGTTTTCTTGAAACAAAGGGGTGTCCACGTACCACTGGACACAACAAGCTACAGCATAAACCTGTTACTCACTGTTAGGGCTGAATGAAAGTTTGGAGTATGTTTCTAATCCAAACTTTCCTTACCTGAGATTTTCTCCACCTTCTGAGCATTCGAATTCCAACCTGGAGGGCTGGCTGCTGACAAACCTCTTCAAATGAGACAGTTCAAGAGCTTTCCATATTTCTTCATCTGAATACTTATTAAATGGATCCAGGTTCATCCTCAGTGTTCCAGAAAAGAGAACAGGATCCTGGACAGAAAGCCACCTTTCATTAGAGAAGTCCATTTGCTGTTTCAGGTATAGATATTAGTATAAAAGACTGTTGATAAGCGTTCATCACATTGAAGCTGAGCCACCTTCCAGTCCCACCCACCCTGAAAATACATTGCACTATACACAGTGAAAATTCCAGTCTGGACTCTGAAGGTACTTTACCTCAATCCCTGTTTTATCACCCACCATCAGCTTGTGAGGTGGCAGGACTGGACCAGTCTTAACCATTCCCTGTGCTTTGCTAAACCATGATACGTAGAAGCAGTACCTGGGGAATAATTGTCAGCCTCGAACGAAGGTCATGGAGGCCAATCTCTGAAATTCTCACACCATCGATTCTAATTTCCCCTTTTACAGCTTCCAGGATCCTAAAGAGACAGAGGGTCATGGAAGACTTCCCTGCTCCAGTTCGGCCAACAATCCCAATCTACAACAAATTGGAGGATTAGCAACAAAGCATACAGTTAAAAACAGAAACCACTGCTAACAAAAACAATCAAAATGTCAGGCTTTCTCTGAAAACAAAAAAGAATGTCACCAGAAACCATACATTTCCCAGACTAATTCTTCTGTCAATAGCACACAGAGTCCACTGCTTTCAATTAAAGCATGAAGAAGAGAATCTCTCAGAACGACTTCCCAATTAAGAAAGCAAAGCATATCATTTTCTTCCATGCTAAAAATTTCAACAGGCAAAGCCAGATTGTGGAAAAAGTTGGAATTCCTTCTGTCACTTGCAATCTCTGGTGTCTCCTACACGACAGATCGATGCCAGCCTAACTTGGAAAGTCCAGAAATCCCCACGCAGGCATTTCTATTGCTTCCTGCCTGGAGGATGCTGCCATGGATATTGGTGCTGGCCAGCTATTGTCATCCCCACCACTGGGCAACTGTGCATGAAGCCCTGAGCTGTACTCCATGGCTGTCAATGGAGGCCCAAACAGAGCTGCAGGGCTGGTTA
Organism: Odontophorus gujanensis; assembly: GCA_013399175.1. Classification (NCBI taxonomy): domain Eukaryota; kingdom Metazoa; phylum Chordata; class Aves; order Galliformes; family Odontophoridae; genus Odontophorus; species Odontophorus gujanensis. Next base: position 81,146 of record VXAB01005934.1, on the reverse strand, counting down.
CTCACCTTCTCCCCACCGTGCACTCGGAGGTTCAGATCCTTCAGCACGAGATCGAGGCCCTTCCTGTACCGCACTGAATAGTTCACGAACTCCAGCTCTCCCCTGGATGGCCAATCTGCTGGGGGCCTCTTATCCTCAATTACCCAGGGAGCCTGAGGGAAACAGAAACGCCTCAAAGGTTTTAAGAAGAGTAACTCAAACTCTGACACAAACGTAAGTCACATTTCCATTAACAAAACCATAACAGTAGAGGAAAAACTCAGGCTACCATCCTGTTTGGTCACTGTTGAGAAGTTTGCAGGAAAAAAACCTCAGCATATAGTCAAATCCTCAACTAATATGAGTTAACATTTTTTCCATTAACTGCAATAGGACACTGCCTGTTTTGTGCCAACTCAAATCCCAGCTTACACATATCGTGTATCTCGTCTTAGCTTCTTTTTCTAATCCAACATCAAACCCTTTATCTCCAGAAATGCACACCGCAGCTTTCCTCAGATCCTCCATTTCTCAACTCTTAGGCTCTCATGTACGCAGGGCTAACAAAACCCAGCAGGCCCACAGAGCAGCAGGTTTCTCAGCACCGCTCCATCTGCCACCTTTATGAGTATCTGGCAACAAAGGAAAGCGGTTGGATGATTTTTCTGGTTTAAGCAATGCAGTGTTACTGGAGACATTCTTCTCGTGGGAGAGGAGGCCTGATTAAGCTGATTAAACATAAATACTATTGAAAATGTGCACCTAGGCTGAAAACTGTAGCACAGCTGTGCTGAGCAGCAGGATGGCAGCACCATCCATGCAGGTAGGACTCAGCATCAAACACTTCGGACCCAGTGGGAGCAATATTCTGATGCAGAATTCATCTCTGTTGTGCTACAACCACTCACACTAGCAGAAAATGAGATGCTAAGCACAGACTGCATAACAGCAGCACTGATTTGGAGCTGTAGTAGTATACATTACAGTTCCGAGAGTGACATTTGTTCAGGTTAAATGGTGACACTCTCAGGGCAGGAACCGTCTCTCAAGCATCTAAAGAAGGACCAGGTAAAGGCCATGCTGGGAAGTGAACATCCTTGACTTCCAGTAGCTGACCTCTGTTTCAGTTTCTGAATACTCTTTTATTCTTTCAACAGCCACAATGTTAGTTTCAAGATCAGAAGTTGTTCGGACCATCCAATTCAGAGCCATGGTCACCTGGAGAAAACAAGGAACAAAACATTGTCCACAGAGGAACAGCAGATTAATAACAACAGCAGATACTGCTGCTAAAAGATTCACACCGATGTTACACAATGAGTAATCACCTTTGTGCTGACATGAACACAGATACTGAGACAAGAAGCCTACAGATAATGAGGGGCTCCTGTGAAGAAGTACTCTTCCTCACAGCGTTAGGACAACTGGCTTTTGGTTTCAAGTCACCCCCCAAAGCCACATGTCTGTCTGGAGAAACAAGAACAGGATTCCCACATACTCCTGCTACCTAAAAGGCCTTTGGCATGAATGAGACCTCTGCATCTGCTCAACTGTCCCCAGCCCAAGCGAGTACAGTTCACCTAGCTATTTATGAATCCTGATGTTACCAGGGCACAGAGGCTCAGTGCAGCAGGCATCACGTGGGACACATTGAGCCCACGCTGCTCAGATGAGCTGCTGCCTGTGAGCTGATGGCCTGCTCACATTCAGTGTGACTCCCCTACTGCTCAGGGATGTACCACAACTCATTTTTATTATTTTATTAATTCAGACTTTGGCAAGCACTTATTTACTGCTAATATATCAACAAAGAACCTGTAACACGTACCTGTAATGCATAGGATACTGAAAGTCCTACCAAGCCAGCATTCAGGCTGTTTTTACCTATCACAGCAAAGAGTGCAGCAAAAAGGACAATGCAGTTCCCCACAAACTCCACTCGAATGCCCAACCACCTGAAAGGCAGACAGAGGACAGGTGGTGAAGGGCTGCTCAGGGCTGTCATGCACACACAAGAAGTGGAAACGAGAAGCACTATTCCCCTACCTGTTTGATATGATGCCAGGGTAGTAACTTTTCTGATTTGCATCCACCTTCAGATCGCTGATGTCTATGAAGGACTGCTGTCTCCTGTAGGCTCTGATGATGCTGGTCCCCGAGATGGTTTCTGAGAAGTGTGAGTAGATGGGAGATCTGCTGACGGACTCCAAACGCTTCAGCTGCCGGGAGGTGGCCACGTAGAACCGCTGCGTTTTGGGGAGAAAATTGAAGGGCACGTCGAATACTCTCATTTAATTAGCAGTGAAATAATTACTGGGTTATGGATATGAAGGAGATGCTTAATGATGCACTTCAAGCCTTCAACATATTCCCCGTAATTAGGAAGTACTTCAAGCAAAGGCATCCTTGTTTCATTCCAAAACAGAGTTTTGGGTAACTGCAATGTCTACATCCATGAAGTTGAGTTTATCTATATCCCCTTTTATAGTTCAGTCAGCACAGCCCAACAAAACGAATGCATCTGTAGGAGAGCCATTTTCTAAGAAAAAGAACACGACTTTGAAACTCCACTATCAGTCTCTATTTACACACCATAAAATAAGCATCATTTGTTTGCTCAGAAACCATTAACACTGATGCTGTTTTCAACATTTTAACTCCTCTGTGCCTTAAAAACGCTGCAGCTCTATCTCTAGTGGCTCTTACTGAAAAGCACAAAAGATGATGCCAACAATTTCATGGCCACATCCCACACGATGCTGCCTTTTGTGGGAGAATAAGTACACAGAAGTAAGAAAGTTACTTCAGATAACTCATTTGCCCCCCAGATCAGCTGCTTTTCCTAAAAAGAAGCACAAGCAATGGAACAACGGTCGCTGCAACAGCACTCAGATATTTTCCATTACCTGCACGAAGAAGTACAGAATGGCAAGTGGAACTATAACCACAGCGAAGAGCGGAGTGCTTGCTACAATTACTATCATGGTTGACAAGGAGTTGAAGAATGTTCCAAGGAACATGAGGATGGTCGGGGGGATGACCTCATCGATCACAAAGATGTCCTTGGAGAAGCGGTTGATGATCCTCCCGGTCGGAGTGGTGTCATAGAAGGACTGCGGCGTGCGGAATTTGTTCTCCAGCAGAGCCGTGTGAAGCGTCCGCGCCGCATTGATGCCTCCCATTGCCAGGGTGTAAGAGGAGACGAGCACAATGAAGCCTTCCAAGTGAAGAGGAGATGTGTTAAGCAGTGAGCGTGCTGTTCCCGACGTGCAGCTCTGACTCTCAGGATGCTCGCTGCCTTTCTGTTTCACTACACTCCCATCAGCACCGCGCTCACTGCTGCTGAGCTCACAGGAACGTGTCCTGTAGGATTTCACCATGTTCTCCCCACAAGGCAGATGTGCAGCCACAAAGACCTCACCCTACAACTCCCCCCCAGTCCTTTCTGCCTTTTCTGCACCTATGTTTTCATATACTCACACCAACTTAACTCTCCCAAACTTATACGTCACCCATTCAAACCCCTCTCAAGGCTTCACAACACAATTAAAAGTGGGGGGCTGAGCTCAACTTTCTGGTTCTAAGTTACCTTACATTCCTTGCTTTTGTTGGCAATTCTAGGCCACTGACAACTAGCCCCATAGCTATCCCACCTAAATCCTCCTTACTAAATGTGAAGACATCACACTTTTATCTGGTCTCACCTTGCAAGAGGCCCAAGGCAGCATAGACTCCGATTCGCATGGATGTGTTGTGCTGAGTCCCGTTTATCACTGGCTCGTTGGTCCAGTCACTGAGCCACACGTTGGCCCCAATAGAAGCAGCATTTTGACAGCAATATAGGAAACAGATAATTAAAGAGATGACAGGGCTGACGGCCTTCATGTACTGCCAGAACACCGTTAGCTTTACCTGCAAAATCACACACCAAAGCTGGTTTGTACAACTTACAGCACCAGGAGTTCACACAAGAAAAAAAAATCTTCACAGAGGGACTAAAAAGTTCAAAACTGCCCCAAATCTATCTAACACAGCACAGAGAACAGCTCATCTGCCTGAGCCCCATGTCAGGGCAAAGACCTCATAAACAGGTCAGAAACATCCCTGAAATAATCCCTTCCTCCATTCCAATGAACTGTAATGTACTAGTTTTGTGGGGTTTTAGTTTTTAAGACTGTGCCAGGGGTAAGAGGCAGATTAATCAGCTGCAAAGGATGGATCCAAGAACAGGAGCCAGGGCTTCCAGGCAACAGCAGCAACTTGGCAGATATATGCAGTTCCAGACTACTTGAAGAGCCCAAGCAGGCCCTTCACATTCCGAATATGCCTTCATTTAGGTGTCTTCACAGCAACTTAAATGAGGTAACAAATGCTAATTCACCCCAGTAGGAACATAAACGGATGATGCTTGCAGCAAAAAGAAAAGATGCTCTCTCTAAGGCAGTGCAAAAAAGCAGAAAGTCAAGGAGACAGAGGCTCAGGACTCAACTCAAGCTTTAAAAAAAGTATAACAGTTAAGAGATGGAGCATTGCTGATTAGGAACTCTGACAGCTAAAATAATCCACGGCAACAGCCAGCTAACTGTGTGTGCCACGGAGACAGTAAACAGAGCACAGTGAGAGGCAGGAAGCAGCTTTGACAAAACCACCCCGCTCCTGTTCCATCCACTCCTTTCTGCCCCCTATTTTTGCATTCTCTTTTTCTTTCCCAATTGCACAGTCCTTGCCAGGTGCATACATCTCTGCCAAGAGCTCGATTTGAAGGATCAGTGGCTGTGAGATTAATGCCTAAAACTTGCTGTCATAATTTACACAACGCGTTTAACAAAAACGGATCAAACTTAACAAAATAAAAAAGGTTTTTTTTGTTTTGTTTTTTTTTTTCCCAAAAAGGAAAAGAATGAAGAAAAAGGAAGAGAGGAAATCACACGATACCGTTCCCATTTCTGTGGTTTCTGCCTGAATAAGTTTCTCGTTAGGACTCCTTCTTGGCAGAGCTGGCTCAGCTGCCTTCTTTTCACCGACCCTTCGTTTCGTTGACATTTTGTTGGGACATTCTCCTCCCTCAGAAGATATTACACTAAGTTGCCTAGAGGAAACAGCAGAGCCATTAGGAGAAAAGGGGCACACTGTGGTTGTGCTGGGGCGAGAACAGGATGCAGCAGCTTGGATTTATTCCCAGCTCTTCTGCTCAGTTCCCACTCACAGATACAGCTGGTGTCTGTATGAACCCCATGGATGTACAGTAACGTTCAGTAATGGCAGAAACACCACTCCTAACAAAGGCTGTGGCAGGAGACACACTCATACAGTTACTAGAGCCCTCAGCACAAGCCAGGCTTTCCAAAGCTAACCCCAGAGCTCCTCTGCTTCCAGAGTTAGAGTAGCTGGACAGTGTTCCAGGCAACTGCTATGAAAAAGTTGCTTCAGGAATTTGGTTCAATTCAGATTACAAAGAAGACTGCTGGAGTGGGTTTTTCATCTTCCTCACATGTTCTTTCACGTTTACTTTCAAAAGTTTATTTTTGAGAGGAAATTAAATCTCCAATTGCGTGACGTATTTGACCAACACTCTTCAGATGTGCTTTGCCTCAGATACAGATTATAAACTCAAGAAGCGTTGATGTTTACCTAAGGAACTGTTTGCGGACCTCATTTGTCACAGGTTCATTATCTGCCAGATCAGTGTGGATGCTGAGGGTGTCTTCAGCTAGCAGGACCTCCTCCTCTTCCATCACTGCAAGACAAGATTACATCTCATATTTTCTGCTGAGCAAAGCTAAAGGCACAGAAACAGGCATCCAGACAAAGCAAGAGTAATGAAAACCAACCCCACATCAGGAAAATCATGGTATATAACCCCAGCATCACCCACAATGGCTCTGGTTCTCTGCATCACTTTTCTTAATTAAATTAGACATCTCGTGAAGCAGATTGGCAACCAAACGTATTTACATCTCATTGCCTGAGTGCATCAGAAACACTAAGTGACAGTGATACAGTTCCAGCTACATTCACACACACAGCACTCTCTGGGCATGATCCTGGGACGGAGTCCAAGGTGGGGTCTCATGTCTGAAACTACTGCTATTGCTAGAAGATGTCACATGCTTTTCTTTCTGCCCATCTGGTGAGAGCTGCAATCAATTTTGAGTTAAACTTTCTTGGTAAAACACTTATCAGTAATATAGAACTGGCAATACAAAATATTTTCAGTGAAGAAAGTAAGAACAAATGTCAGGATGTCATGAAGAAGCAATGGACACTTCACACAGAGATACAAAGCGTATTCTCAGTGCTCTTATTTATACAGAGAAAGTATCTGCAGTCTGGTTGACAGAGAAAAAGCAGTACCGTACCTGTTAGTTCATCCTCTTCAATGTTTTCATCGAGTGCATAATTTCGAAGGAATTCTGCAAAGGCCTGGTTTTGTTTCAGGAGCTCTTGGTAAGATCCCATTTCAGAGATTTTGCCATCTGCCAGGACAACTATGTGGTCTACCTGAGGCAGGAAACCAATGCCATGGGTCACCAGAATTCGAGTCTGGATGGGGAAAATGAGAGAAAAACACCCACATTTCTCAGTTGTCACTGCTGAGACCAAATGCTGCAGTGCACTAGAGCTGCTCAACAACTCACAGGAGACCACATCTATCATCTCAAGGGGAAATGCCAAGCGAAATAAAACTACACTTGGTAGTTGGTGCACTTGGAAAGGAATGACATGAACTTACTCTGCTTCCCACTGCGTGCTCCTACAACAGAGGGAGGTAAAACAACAGAATCATCGCCCCTCCTCTTCCCCACGTGCTAAGCTTCTTTGCACTCTTTCCCTTTTAAATGCTGAGACAGTCTGAGATGACAACGGGAGCAGAAGGGGCAGCAAAGGAATTGCAAACTGCCAAAGACCTCTGTAAAATTAGTCAACTGTTTCAAGCTCTGCACTGCACTGCCTCTGAGTAACAACTCACCTTACTGAGCTGAGAACCTTGACAAGTTCCTACAGATGCCTTGCTTTGGGACATCCCGAAGAGCTTTTCACAAAAGAGAACATGTTTTTGCCTCTACCAGTTCTGTCTAGATCACATCCTTAAACGGAAACTCACTACAGAATCTGTGCTGGGGAGAAAAGGTGTCCACACTGCCAACCCATCCCAGAAACACAGGATGACTCAGCGCTGTAGCCCTGGTGAAACAACTCTCCAGTTACCCATTAGTGCTTCAACATTTGTGTGCGTTCATCAGAGGATCTAAATGTCAGCTTACTTTTCCTTTAAGCACCCCATCTGGACCAATAACTTTGTCGAAGATGTGCTTTGCAACGTGTGAGTCCACAGCAGAAAGAGGATCATCCAGCAGGTAAATGTCAGAGCTGCTGAACACTGCGCGAGCGAGGCTCACCCGCTGCCTCTGGCCACCTGACAGGTTGATGCCCTGAAGGGACAGAGAGCAAACGTATCACACAGCTCGGTTCAAACAACAGCTATGAGATTTCATGGCTCTCACACCATCAGGCACATGGATGCTAAATGAAACATGAGATGCTGAAGAGAATAACTCAGAGTCAGAGGCAGGAACAGAACACCACTAAATCCGTTTGTTCACTGCCAAACTTCCACTCACCCAGCAATCTGGAGACAGAATACACTTCTTGCTTAATAAGCTCCCGAAGAGAGCTGGTAAAATGTAAAACTAAAAAAGAGGACCATCTACAAGGGTACAAAATGCAAATGCTCAAACCCATGTTTTTTTCCCTACAGGAAAAGGACTTCAAGTATTCTGTCCAAATGCACATTTACAATAGGACTACAAACACAGTTTGCACATCTAGACATGCAAAATATGCAAACACATGCTTACATTAGGAATGGGTTTGGGTCTGACAACCTTCCACAGAACTGCCTGCACATTTCAGTGTTTTAACAATGGTGCTATTGAAGGGATCAAATGGCATCAAGACCCAACTCAGCAGTGTCCTCCCTTTAGATGGATGGAACAGGAACCATCAGCAGGTCTGACTTGAACAAAATATTACCTTCTCTCCTATCTCCGTGTGATCTCCTCCTGGTAGCACTTCCAGGTCAGTTTTTAAAGCACAGGCCTCCAGGATATTCTGGTATTTTTGCTCATTAGGAGCTTGGCCAAACAAAATGTTATCTTTCAGCGTGGCATTCTGGATCCAGGCTTGTTGAGGCACGTAAGCAACAGAACCCTAGGATGAGGAAGGAGAAAGGAAACTTGGAACATACCAATAAGCATCAGTTTGTGCTCAAAACTCTTACTGAGGTCTTCACCATACACATATTGTTTGTGTTCAATATATATTCACATTATACATACTTGTGTGCTAATTGCTGGTCTACAGTTGATTGAATCAGGAAAGTCATTTCATATAAAACATAAGTAAACACACGTGGGCAAAACGCAAATAGAGACACAGACAAGCTGGCTCAGGAGCGAACAGATTTCCAACTCCCTCCTGAAGTGCAACACAAGCAGTGGTAAGCATAGAAGTACATTTCCATTCCTCTCTGAAATGGCATTATAAACAACACCAACCTTGACAGCCACTTCTCCTTCCAGTTTTTCCATTTCACCCAGGAGAGCAGACACCAGAGACGACTTCCCACAGCCAACATGGCCAACAATAGCAACCAAAGCACCACTGGGGACCAACAGGTTTATACTGCAGAGGAAACAGACTGGAAATTAATTAATGAAGACATTATGAGTCTTTAAATGGGCTGAAATGCACAGTGACAAATCAGCATGACCTCGACCTGAACAGATACAGTAAGCACAGCTTGGTCACTGGTTCTCTCCTCCCTTTCTTAGGTCCAGTCAACTGTAATCAGAAATGCAAGAGTAAATGGAAACCCATTAAACTATTTTGTGGGCTGTTAAGTCAGTGTGATTGATAGCAAGCCTCCTGAGACCCTTCACCACATCATGTCAGCCCATCAGCAAGTCAAACAGTGCTAAGAAGCATTTTGAAAGCAGTCTTCCAGGTTTTACTTTTTGTTTCAAAAAATAAGAGCAACTGTACTGAAGCAGTGGGCAAATACACCACACCTGAAAACGTTCCAACTGTCTTACTCAATTATTTCTGATGCTGACAAGCAGAGTTCACAATGAATCTTCCCCAGCAAAAATCCTTTACTGCTTTCCCTACAAAGACATTAAAAGTACTGCCTTAATTTCCGGTTCTGATGGGGAACTGCTCTGGAAATGACAGGCAAACATATTTTCTTCACCATCACAATGTCTTTCATTAATGAAATCAACTCAAATTTCTGTTTGAAGATTCTGCTGCAGAATCCTGACACTTTTGCCAGTTCTCCAACAGGCAGCAGGTGTTCAGCACACTGCTGGAGGTTTCTAGTTTGCTGTTACTAAAGGTATCAGAGCAAGAGAACTCCAAAGCATTATAACTTCTTCATTCCTACTTCTCTTTGGCTGAGTTTTGCCTTGCTGCTATTTTATGGAGTCACAGCTCAGTGCTCAGGCCCAGGCAGACAGCAATTTGCACTGAAGCCAACACGGTCACTCAATTCAAAGCAAATCCTTTGAACTCTAAACATCTTCCTTGCAGGTTATCCATGTAACAAACCCAGCACAGCACTGGGTACTCCTTGGACAGGGAAGTATACGAATATTTATCAAGCCTCTGTGATTCTGATCAGACAACAAAGTGTAACACAGGGAAGTATTTGCATCCAGGAAAATGTCCTTTGTATTCATTCAGAGAGGCAAAAGAGCAAAACGTCCACCTCCACAGCCTGGAAATGCTGTCCATACAGCTGCAGGGATGTGCCTGCTACAAGAATCCCGAAGGAAAAACCACTGTTCATGTGCCCATGAGCTAGAATTAAACCTAAACCCACACATCAGAACCACCTTCATAAGCCAATGGATCACTTTAATTTGTCCACTGCTTCAATCAGAAAAAAAAAATTACTTAAGTAATCGAGCCAGCCTTCCTGTCCTTTAACAGACAACCACCTCAGGCTAGTTTCTGTGCAGTTAGAGCTTCACAGCACCGTTCTATAATGCCTACATGCTATGAGGCATGAGGATTAGCTAGATGTTTTAAAGACAGATGAGATGCACCATGGGGTATGCAGTAACAACCTTTTCCAGAAGTAAGCCTGCAGATATTACCAGACATCTTTCAAACAGACTTCCCAGGAGCCAGAAAAATACAAAGCAAGCAGATGTATTGCAATTGCATAAAGAAATCTTACTCTTTCAAGGACGGCTTAAGCTCCTTTCCCCAGCTGAACGTCGCATTTTTTACACTGATGGCATAGCCTGTATGACAAAAATGCAACAACAGAGAAAGCAGGCAAACTATTACACAGAACAGTGTGACCGAGAGATTGGGACGGAGGAATCCTTATTCATGGGTGTTTTGCTATGCTGCAGTTCCCTTTTCTGCTGCCATGGGAAGCACAGCCTTGTGACTGCACTGGTCACAAGACAGGAATGTTTATCAGGGTGAAAATAACTTATCTATAGCTTAAGCCATTGACACTGAGCTTACAGACCTACAGAGCAGAAAAATCATCCTGCTTCACTCTGTCCAGGTGAGGCTGGCCCCGACAGTTGCTGCTCAGAGCAGTTCTCAGAATCTGTGCCATCATTAGCACAGCTTTACTTGAGAAACCAATTGCAAGTCAGCAGGAGACCAACAGCACGCTGTTGACTTTGGTGACTCAGATTAAATTTGCCTTTATAAAGGTTTTTGCTTGCCACACTAACAAGTCACAGATCTGCAGGCTTTCTTCACCTCCCGGTGGAGCGATGAATAACAGTAAGCACACAGCAGCTGCACAGCATCCCTCCTCCCACAGCATCACACACCAAAAGCCCTTCAAACTGCAGTATCACCAAAGTGCACTACATGAGAAAACACAGGCTTTGAAGACAAGCCAGTTTGCTCATTCCTTTTGGGATACTGAGTTTGCAGCAGAACGGAACATAACCCCAACTGATACTGCTCCTGAGTGTTTGTGCAGTGTGAAAGGTACGAGCATCTCCAGCACTGTTAGCAACCATTACACTGCCCAACTACTCAGTGCCAAGCCCCAAACAGTGCGAGTTACAAAAGTTTCCAGCTGTAGAGACTAAATGACAAACATGGTCTCTTCAGAGAAGTTGTTTTTAAAATAAAATAAAATAAAAAGTCGTCACGTTCTCTTTGCTTCTCCGGAAACTCAGCCCCACACCAACACAGGAGGCTTGCTGCAGTGGCATAGTTTACAAACATGCTGATCTCTCTACCTGGTGTGATCACTTTTCTCTCCACGCAGTTTGGGTCGAGCTCATCGTGACTCAGGAACTGCTGAATTCTCTTCAGGGAAACACTGGTCTAGGAAAAGAAAGCAGCATTATTTTGTCATTCCCTTAACTGGGACTTAATGCTCTTACTGCTGGAGAGGGAGGCACACGGAGTGGCTTAAGCTCTCACTCCACGGGTATCCTGAATGCTGACTCATTCTTTCCTTTCAAGCAGTCCTACACTGAAATTCAATTCTCAGCTGTAAGATTTATTAGATCAAGCTAAATTCACCTGAGTGAAGCAAAATCTCTGTACGTGAAATGCCACACACACACAGGCTTACTCAGAAGCCTGGATTTCCAGCGTGGTGTAGTTCTGGTGAAAGGATATGAGAAAGAAAACCAGCTCAGGGGCAGACACATGGCACTGCTGCATCCCAGAAACTAAAGATGCCTGCGGCTCTTGTTTGACACAGCTCACACATCAGACCACCCTTACCTGTGCAAGGCTGCTAATGACTTGTGGAAGCATAGTCAGTGGAAACTTCAGGATGTTAAACAAGGAGAGCGAGACGAAAGCCTTCTCTGCGTCCAGGGTATTCTTCTCATCCACCAAGACATACACAGCAAACGTTGTCAGTGCTACCTGCAAGCCAGAAGGAGAACTCACTGCCAGATGTATGAGACACTCTGACACTGCAAGCAGCAGCCAAGCCTGACAGGCATGTTTGAAGTACAAGTATCAACACCAGCATCAGGAAAACCCTTCCTACTCGGCCTTTCCCACATGCTTATCATACAAACAAGCTGATACCAGTTATCAACAAGAAAAGGCACGAGGAATCAAGTCACTTGCTGATTTACTAATGCCACATTCAGCTGAACCAGGGGATTTAGAAGGTGAACTGCAGATCTGCAGTAAATACAAATGAGTAGTGCTTATCAAGCTGTGGTTTGGCTGCATTTCCAGTGCTGCCCAGTCATGTTCTCCCATTGTAAACTGCATGCTAAGCAAGCTAAACTGATTGATGGATAAGAAAGGCAGCACCAAGCCGTGTGTCAGTGCATGACAGGGACCGTGTCTGCGGCACTAGAGCCATACACACTGCTCTACAGGGAGAGCACAGAGAGCTTAATGTGAGAGCCATGACCTGGAGATCCTCCAGAACATATCCACAGGGTCGGCCCTTTGATCTCAAGAACCCCTGGGAGGAATACTTTTAACAAAGCACTCGTCTGGATGCTTCTGTTCATGCAAACCATACCTCTCCATGCAAAAAGGCCCATGGGCAATGAAGTGGAAAACAGAAGAAGAGAAAACAGAGGAAAAATAGTCATTTCAGAATTGGTAAAGGTGTCATTCATGCTTTATTTCTTTACATTAAATCAATTAAAAAAATATTAAAACAGAGTACTGTAAGAAGAAGAGAGGTAGAAATGAAATAAGACACAGTACTGATCAACAATTACATTCCTTTGGTGAGGACTGCTATGTGTGAGTATCTGTGACGTTTCAAATTCTAGTTTCAATTTGCTATGGGAAATACTCTGCAGTGGTTGGAAGTTCCCCTGGGACAGCTGTCCTCGGTTTCCAGCAGCAGGCTTTGCCAACAAATGTTTTGATGCAAAAGGGCTCTACAAAACAAGGAACTCTGCTTCAAAGCATGTGAAAAACTTTTTTTTTTTTTTTCCTGAAAGGTATTTATATTTCGTCCCTGGGTTCATGTGGCAAATAGTGAATTTCACATTTCCCCTTCAAGGATGCTCATGCAGCTCAGAAAGTCACGCAGACACAGCTTACCAGGAACGGCGAGCTGATCCATGCAAAGTTGGACAAAGAGTTGAGATAGGCAGATTTCTTCAGCACTCGCAGCTCATTCTTTCTTATCTCCAACACTTTCTCTGAAAATGATGGCTCCCAAGCATACAGCTTCAGCACCTTAATGCCACCCAGAATCTCATTCATTAATTTAATACGGGAGTCTTTGTATCGCATTTGTTCCACCTAGATTGTTAGCAAACACAGGAGACAGCGTGTCACTGGAGCGACTGCACGGGAGCTTTGAACACACGGTCTCACAGCTATGACGGTCCCTGGTCATTCCTAAAGAGGCTGTGAGAGGAGATCAAAGAAAGTCAGACTGTTATCTGTAAGGTCATGAGCAAGTTCACACCTCCAAAGGAACCAGGAATCAAAGAAAATGCTGACAAAGATGAGTACCCACCTTCCAGGTTTCTATCCATCCTCACTGTTAGGAATTACATTTCCAAAACCACTTTTAAGAAAGATTCAGGCACTTCAGAAAAGCACTACCCTACCTCTTCCTCTGATTTCCTCAGACCTTCTCCTGATGTGCATAGCTGTATTTCTCGTGGGATGCCTTGAAATTTGTGGCTACTCCTAGTTTATTTTTCTTTTATACGCTCGGACACAGTGCTTCATTCAGCTACTCAAGAAAAGTCAAACCCCTCCTCAGCGGGACAGACAAAATGAAAAACAGCATTCACACACACCAAGGTACGGCCCTGAGCACATTACCATGGGCAAAGGGGAAAGGAATGCAACTGTTAACACATCCCCAGCCCAGGGATGTCATGCAGTCTGGATGCCTCCTTCAGGCATGTCATAATAGCACTTGTTACTGAGGTCGTGAGTACGTGTTATCGTTTGTACTTGTTTTCCTGCTCTCACCCTGTTTACATCTGTGGACTGATTCTTTTTTAAGCTTCCTGGTCCCTGATAGGTGGCACAGCACTGCTGCTCCCTCCATTCGTGTAGCACAAAGCCAGAGGGCACTATGATATTGCTTTTCAGCCTTTCTTGACTACAGACAACTAAGAAGGGAGGGAATAAAGGATACTTTTACCTCAAGATAATAATGCAAGTTTAGCTCAGCTCAGTAGCAATAAAAATCAAGAAACGAGCCGCCAGGTTTCAGCTCCCTCCCTAAAAGCAGCCATTCCCAGCTCCAAGAGCAGCCCTTCCCCAGACATTCACAGCCAGAGCTGCTAGCTGCAGGGACGTGGAGACAAAAACTTCTCGCTAATCCCAGCAGCTGCTCCAGCAGTGTGAGTCACTGAGTCAATGCCACACCTTTAAATAGCATTCAATTCACTATGGAAAAGCAGCGATATATATATCAGTGCAATCATGTCAGAAAATTGGTGCAAATGACACCTCAGTAATGACCATGGCATTATCAGTGCCTTCACCTCTCACTGCACAGCCACCAAGTCAGATGATGCTCTCTCTGCTGCTACCTTACCTGGAATGCTCTCGTTTTGATTGCCACTGCAGAGTTGAAAGGGATAAGTAAAACCATCACAGCAACTCCAGCCAGCACAGAGGGCCCCAGAGCCTTGATTGGAAGAGAAAAGGTAAGTTGTACCGGAGCACTACATCCCCAGTGGTGAACATGCAAGAACCAGCAAGGTTATAGAAACAGAAACACATTGCCTCGCTGATGAGTATTCCAGATAGAGCAGCTGAACTCCTCCCAGCCAAGTGTTCTGCTCCACAGAACAACTACAGTGAGGAGACAGAACAACAAGACAAGCATCCACTCCGAGTCACGACTGTGCCAGCACTCACATAATGTATGGTGATGGCAGCATGCTCTGTGATTTACCTGCTGAGGGGTTCCCAGTGGGAGGGGAAGCCTGAACTGATGCAGATACAGAGCTACTGAGTCAATACAGTAAGGGAACAAATAAGCTAAAGAGAAGGGATTTTCCCACTGACTTCTCTCTGACCTGGGGAACTGTAATTACTGAATTAGTGCTGGTCCCACGCCGTGGATGGAAGTGCACAAAGCAGCACAGCAGTGCCTTGTAAAGCTGCTGCAGCTTTATGGCTCTCCAGAATAAATCCGTATGGTTATGTTGGTGCTACTGCTCTACACAGATAAATTGTAGGGAAATGTTGTAAGGATGAAAGCCAGTGTTCAAAATGAACGCAGAATAAACAAGAAACTTCACTGAAGGCAAGGAAAAAAAGTTCATTCCAACTGAGATCTATTAATTTATTCCACGCTGGCTTCCTTCTATGGCATAACATAATCTTTGCACGTGATTTGTATTTCCTCCTTTTATTTATTAATAATTTCCCCCAAGCTCTCATTTGTATCAGCTACAGGGAACACTGTGATGAGTCCTCAGCAGTGCTACCAAAGCTCGTTAGAGACAATGGAAACATAAGGGAGGGATATCTTCTGCTTCTAATGCATTGTCTCGCCTGCCAGATGAACACAGTCATTAAGAAACAAATCGATCTTGTGCAGCAGTACAGGTTATTATACCAAAACGAGGCAGCACAATCAGCATATTAAAAAGCAGTGGTGGGTCAAAGGATCAAAAAAATGAAGCTTGCACATCATTTAGAAGATTTGTGAAGGAAGGTGACGAGGCCTGTACCTGCCACAGGAAATACAACGCCAGGCATGTCTGGAGAGGTGCAGACCACAGCATGTTCAGGAACATCATCAGATCCATGAAGCGCTGCGCATCCACTGACATCAAGTTGACAATTTCTCCAACAGTGGACGAGCGCTTTGCTGAGTTTGTGATGACTAAGGACTGGGAAACAAGAGACATCCTGTGGATTTGTGGTCTTGATACATCCAAGGAAGCATGGAGAAGAAATCCCCAAATACTGAAATATAATACTCCCCAACAAGAATACAATTCACACCAACATTAACTCTTAACCCCCAAAGAAGGTCTGAGGACACAGCACTGGGAGCATCTCCACGTCGAGCAGTTTGTAGCACTCTGAAGAAAACCCAGCTGGGTGGAATGAAGGCACAGCACCAACACTGCTCTCCTGGACTGCTTTCCTGAACTACCACTCATTGCCCGAGCTGTGCCTGGTGACTGAGCAGCACACCCACACCAAGCTGCTCATTCCCAGAAAGTTCTAGAAACTGTAATGGAAGTACTCTGAAAAACTCACCAAAAAACAGACAAACAAAGAAAACAAAATCACTTCTTTTAACTTTATTTCCCAGGAGGCTACTCTTCCCCAGTATGCCTGTTCACCCAACGTGTCTCACAGCTGAGGCCTCTTTCTTGGCTTTATACTCAGTGTACTGGCCCATGTAAAGCTTCCATTCTTACCTTTCGGTATATCACTCCAGTGATCCCAGTTCTCAGCCTCATCCCAGTAACAAAGCAGTACTGGAAATGCTGGTGAAGTATGAGGGTCTGCAGCACAGCACAGGTAAACATCAAAGCTGCAATCAAAAATCCCCACCAGGTTGGGGCATCCTTGTTCTTGATGAAGCTGATTAATACACTGTTTTTCAGAACATTAGGGAAGGAAAAGAGAAGAAAAAAAAAACATACAGCAAGTTTAATGGGACAAAACATAGCTTCCCTGATCTGTGACATCTTGCCACATCCTTTCTGTAGCCGCAGAAAGTAAACAGCACTCAGAATGCAAGCTGAGTTACAGCTCAGCCAACCAACATTGCAAAGACTGTAACACTGCAAAACCTGAGGCTCTGCCAGGGAGAAAAATCTGCAAATGAGCCTGCAGAAAATGAAATGTGCCAAGGAAATGCAGGTCTCCCCTGAGATCCAGGGACTAAACACACAGCTCAGTGACTGCACCGTCAGCCCCACAGGGTTGGAGGTGAACAGGAGGACACAGCAGGGCAGTGCAGCACAGCAGGCAGCACCAGCATCCCACCAAAAACCTCTGCCTGGAGTGCTTCCCCACAAAAAACTGCATTAAAAGACATTTTCCTGCATGGATGTGTACAAATTCTTCCTCAGAAATCACATTTGTGATTACAGACTGCTGACCAGAGAATAGAATTTTCGGAGTAAGAGAGGAACAGATTTGGTTCCATGGTTCAAATCATCAGCAAGTGGGAAACAACACTTGAGGAACACAAAACCATTCTATGTGCAACTTGCCAGACAGCCATGGCCTTTTCATTTTCTCTTACTGTGCAGCTTCCAAGACTGCGGGAGACCTGAGCAGAAATTCCCCATGATATGTCTTGAGATATCACTGACAACATATCCAGGAATTTATGCAAATTTGAGAAATCCCCAGAATAGATTATATGTAAAGTGTTCCCAGAAGGAAGCCAGCTGCCTCCTCACTAGGGACATGGGAAGGAGACAGACTGCAAGCTATTAACAACACCATATTGGGCTGGACCTTCCTCTCAGCAAGTTTCTGGGTATACCACAACCACCCACAGAACAAGATGGTCTCAGAACACAGCTCCACACTGCCATTATTTCAGGAGACATTCATATGGGAGCAGGACTCTCTCTTCCCCCGTTGCCCACAGCCATAGCCCCCATCCAAACTCTGTTCCTCTCTCATGCACTAACAGCACTGTGCACTTTTGCATAGATTTGGAAACAGTTGGTGGACAGAAAGCAACCACTGTTCTCTGAGATGCTGATATTTCCACTGCTCTGCTCTTCTTAGATGATGATCATCTGGTGACGTTCTCACCTCGAGACTGACACTAACAGAGGGAAATGTGGGGACCGTGTTATCAGTCAAGCTGAATGACAGAGCTCCTGGAGGAGGGAAGTACAGATGTTTCTCATACAGGGAGAATTTGAAGATGTGTAATTTTTGACAGTATTTTTCTCCCTTTTTTTTTTAATTTTATTTTGCACAAAAATTTACAGCATCTGTGTACTACATATTCTTATCACTCTGTATTACTAAGAATGCACAAACTCATCCAGGAGCTCCAAAATCTCCCCCAGATGATAGCAGCACACTCAAAGCATCGCACACTTGAGTGTCACACCACAGCTGCACCACCACCAGCTCATGTGGGTATCAGATGTACAGAGACCACCAGATTCAGCAAGCAATGCTCTGCTTCAATTTCAGAAATAATCTTCTAAAACTGGGAAGAAATTGCTTTGGACTGCTATATGGCACAACAGGAAATTTGCAATCCAAAGCTGTCTATTGGAGATGGGTAATTTATGAACCTTTCATTTCCAAGAAACTTGCCCAATTTGCAGCTTGGTCCACGATAAGGAGCTCCTGTCTGAGGGCATTTCAGTGGGAGGGCGGGGGATCTTACACATGCAGCACAGTGAGGGAAACTAGTTATGCATTTCAAAAATAAATACTGCTTGCCAAAGCCTCCGTAGTGATTGCACATAGAAACGACTCTCACAGAAAACCAACCTTAGCAGCTGAGGGTTGACAAAAGAAAGTAGGTCTTGTATCAGCTTGAAGAAGGAACCGATTAAGAAGTATGGCCCAAAAGTCCTCAACAAAGCTTTGAGGAAGGAAGGCTTCCTATTGTGCTTCTTGTCCCTAATCAGAACTTCCGCTTCCTCTGGGCTGTCACCAACATGGTTCAGTGCGTGGTCAGATTTCTTCCTGTATGTCACATCTTCTTTCCTAGGAGGACAAACTAAACAGTCAGAGACAACCGACAGCGTGAGCATCACTGCCCTCTGCACGCAGCAGTAACATCTCATGCCAGCCAATGAAAGCCAACTCTTCTGCAAAGACTTTGAGGCTAACCTATGAAAAATTCACTCCAAAGTGCTGCTCTGCAGGGCTCCACGAGGGGTTTCTAAAGCATCTCCTGGGTTCAGGTGCCTCACTTCTGTCGCTTATCAATAAAGACTGAGTGCTCTGGAAAACTACTGCGCCACAAATTGCTCTCAAAGAGCAGCCTAGCAGCTCCTCTATCAGAAAGTACCAAACCACTGTTAATTCCCGAGGACCTCGAGAATAATCCCATGAATGGCAGCCAGGAAGTTTAAGTCAGAGTGGAACAACGAGAAGGAAATTAGAGTCTGAGATGCTTAAGCCTTCTAAGAAGGGACAGATGGAAAAGAGACCCTAGAAACAGTGAAGACTTATAAAAAGGCATTTGAAAAATTACTTGCAAACACTACCAAGTGTGGTTGGATTTATGATTCTTCCCAAAGAGCACGCAGATTTTTTTTGAGCAACAGAGCCCGGGAATCCCAGCAGGCTGTGAGTGTTCAGAAGGATCCCTGTGGCTAACAGTCCACAGGCAGAAACTTGTTCACGTCACTTCAAATGGAGAAGTGTGCAAATCCTCATTTGTTTGCAGCAAAGTCTGAGGGTGGGGTAGGGGAACCTAAACCAGGCAAAAAAAAAAAAATCTGTTTTCTTTTTCAGATGAGAACAAACAGCTTCATCTTAATTCCTCCAGATCAAACCTGGAGAGTTTACGAGCAAAGCTTTATTTTCTGGCAACCAGGCCATTAAACTCACTGAAGGAGAAACAAGCCTACTTGCCCCTGGCTTTGTACTGTTAAAAACGTTTAAATCAGCCAGCTAACAGCAATGCAGTAGTTCTCTTGCAGCAGAAATCCCACAGGAAACACACTCCCAGTGCTCACTACGGGTAGCAAGGAGAGGTCAGCAGTGTGCCCGGTCGCACCCAGTTTTTTCTCAAAGCAAAAAGCATGTGCTTGGCTTCCAAGATTTATAGCTCGCTAAACAACACATGCTGACTATCCCATGGGGAGCACAGTAATATCAAGGCCCTGAATCTTCAAATCATCACTCACCAAAAGCAGAAGGTAACCAAAAGGAGGCTGTGTACCCCCGCACACCCTCATCCTTTCAGCACAGCTTTAGCTTTCTTGGAGTGAGCAAGTAGAGATTTCAGCCATACAGTCAAAGCAAAACCAAAGGGAAAACACTACCAGCATGTGTTATTGTCTCCAGTATCATCTATAACCATGATCTGAACCCACACCGACTGAAATCCACACTGAGCTCTCCTGTAACTCATTAGCAGAGGATGAATTATTAGCAATCATTTAACAGTAATTCACAAGAGCGGTTTGCAAGAGAACCGTGAAGCAATATGCAGAGGAAGTCTTGTAGGTTAAGGAGACACAGGAATGTGATAATCATTACAGTTAAGTAAGTCTGCCATTGTAGCTTGCAATTGGCTAAAAACAACAACCACCATGCACACCACTATTACTTTCCATGATGCTCTCTACACATGCCCAACTGCTACAACACTTTCATGCCATAAAACGTTGCTAATCA
The DNA here is from genome assembly GCA_013399175.1 of Odontophorus gujanensis. Lineage (NCBI taxonomy): Eukaryota > Metazoa > Chordata > Aves > Galliformes > Odontophoridae > Odontophorus > Odontophorus gujanensis. The sequence continues at coordinate 60,851 of VXAB01005934.1, read as the reverse complement.
GAGTTTAAAAAGGAAAGGGAAAAAAAAGCCTTTCCAGTGGCTTTCAGCCCACAGCTACCCTTGAGATTTAAGATGAAGTAACTGAGAATGCCTGCTTATAAATGAAGAAGCACAGCCACGCAGTTTTTAGAGTTACTTGAAGCCCAGCCATCACAGTACAGTGATTTCTTTTGTTTCTGCCCTTTTTCCCACCTGAGAATGATTAACACAGTCACCACTGCACTTCACCTGAGTTTAACACGAGGCAGAACGTATGGCTGAACTCAGTGCCAAGTGGCCCCAGTTTACATGAACCATTTCCAGAACGCAGTGAGCCCCGTGACAAAACCCCAGGCACGGTTTCTGGTTTTCCAGCAAAAGCTCTCCTGGACCCTGGGTGCTTCCTGTAGTGGATGTGCTTTTACTATAGGAAGGCCTGAGGGTGTAATTTATCCCCGTGTTGCAAAAGACCAGAACCAGAACCAGACAACGCACATTATTCCACACCATAAAACTAGAGACATTAAGGANAAAGAACAAAGAAAAAAAAGAAAAAAAAAAAAAAAAAAAAAAAAAAAAAAAAAAAGTAAAACCACAGCCACAATACACTTGCAGAGCAAGAGTGGACGAGTGCTGGAAGCCTTTCAGATTTGAGCTACAAAGCAGAACTCTCCCCAGCACAGTGAGCCCTGCCAAGGAGCTTATGACTTTCCTCATATTATCACATCGAAGGGTCTTTCCAGTTTGGCACGCACACGCACAGAAAATAACAGAGGAAAGCCTCCACACGGAGGAGAAATCTTCACAATGAGAGGAAATGGAAGGGCAGGCATCCCCCTCATTGAAGCTCTTCATGTGTAACACTGTCAGCCCATCTCTTTGTTTGGACACGTTTTGGACACTGACCAGTGAGAGAAGGAAATGCAGTTGCAGAACAGATGACTTCTTAAGATTGGGCTGAAACAGAACATGTAACAAAAAGGATATCCTCTCCAGCATGGATGTAGCTATATGACAATTCTGACCCTCATTCTATTTTCATAACAGACAAAGGGAGTTTTGCTGCTAACCCTTTGAGGCAACAGGAGCACGGTCGCAGCTTCAAGTGGGACATCCCTCTCCCCACACTCTCCCTTCAGGAGCTGGGATAGCATCATATTCTTATTTCTAGGAAGTGCAGAACTGTTTACTGCTGAAAGTCTTAAGGTTAATATTAGTCTATAGTCAAAACCTCATAACAGCAATAATAAAGAATTCCTTTGATTTATGGTGCCCAAAAATTGCATCCCAACGTGCCTAGGAGGGATGCAATTACAGGGTCAGACACCCACCAGCCCACTAATGAAAGTCATTCACTTTCTCCACTCCAACCAACTCATCCCCATCTGTTTATACATCTTCAGCCCTTCTCCACACAGTAAACAACACTACCTGCCCACACGTATTTAAAGCACCTAGTTAAAAAACATGTAGGTCGTACACAAGCCCTGCAGGGCTCCTGCTTGCCTCTGCCTAGACATCTTTAAAAAAGCAAATCTGACTATTAATATTAATTAGGAGCAGATGGATTTAGAGGTAGACGTCATATTTACTCGGCTCCTTTTCAGGGATGAACAGCTCATTAGTGCTGAACTGACTCATCAATCTCCATTTGCAGGACTGTTCAGTTACTTACTGTTTACACTCTGTTTTTTCTTTGTCCCATTCTCTACTCAGTTTCTGTACAATATTTTTTGAAATATCATCTTCGTTCAGTGACCACAAATCCTTCTCTTCAAGAGGTTTTTTGTAACCAAGAATTGCAAAGCTGAAAAAAACAGAGAAAAACGGTCCAACTCAGTTTGGCTGACAGCACATAAAGCACTGCAACTAGCTCTGGGAGCAGGCAGCTTACAAAAGTAAGGAGTGAATACACAGGGAAAAAAGGGAAAAAAACAGAGATAGTTATGCCTGTATTTCTCCTTATTTCTTTCCTTGATGTTTGCAATTAAGGAAAGGATGCTACATTGTTTTGATTACAAGTATTTTACTGAAAACATTGCTTCAGAAAAAAAAGGGCAATAAAAAACAACATTCAGAAATTCAAAAAACAAACTTCAGAAAAAAAAACACTGGAAAGAAACTGTGATATTAATTGATAATAGTGAAAATTTAGAGGTAAAAATAATTTGAATCAACTGCCAGAGACCAATGAAATGCCAAAGGGAAGCTCGTCTAAGTTAAAGGAAAACCAGATTTCTCTCTCCAAATGCATGAAAATTACAGTTCCTCAGCTCAAAGAGAAATATTGCCAGGAGATACAGATGTCTCATTGCCATAAATCTCTCCAGGAAAGCTGAACATGCAGAACTTTAAACGTTTAGAAAGAAGACACTCTCACAACAAAGAATTTGACAAGGCCATGGCCACATTGAGGTTACACAGATCTATGAGTAAGGATGTCAGAACTCTCAACCACTTTGAAAACACTGGGTCCTACCATGACCTCCAGCATTGGTTCCACTTCTTTATCATGGAGTGGAAAAAAATCCAATCCCCTTTTTGACTCTCTAGTACCCATCCCATAGTGCTGCAGTGGCAACAGTTGATAGTAATCATTTGAATATATGACCCAATTTCCTCAGGCAAAGAAAAAGTCCTTGTGAAAAAAAACCTTCACCCACGAGCCTCAAAAGGAAACAAGATGCATCCCGGGTGGGTGAAAAGTTCCTGCTATTTTCTTCTTTTGTGCAACACAATCGTGCACTTGTTTCAGGTAACACTCCAGCACGTGGTATGCACAACCAGACTGCGTGTGCTATCAGTCGTGGCAACTGCTGCCACTGTTCTCCAGGTAAAACTGGGCAGCACGAGCTCTCTAAAAGTGCTCTGCAAATGTTCGTGTTCTGAAAGTGCTGACAGTGCTGTCAGTGAAAGAACATCCAACGTCAACTGCTTGAGGGGGAAAATCCTCCACAGCGGTAACTGTACAACACGTATCACAAACAGAGCTATCAGCTGTCAGCTGTCCAATGCTCACCTGGTAAACCACCAGAACGTCAGTCTTGAGAGGAAGCCCGAGGTTAACTCTGGGGAGGAATTCTACAGCAAAGTTATGCAGGAAACAGATTAAATCGAGGCAACAAGAAATGAGTCCACTTCAATTAGTTCTGTTACACTGTATAGTGCACAACGTGTACAAACCTATGTCCTAACGTGACATACATTGATCCCTATCATTTTCCAAGTTGTGCAGATCTCCTTTCACCTCTAAGAAAGGCTTTATATCCTGCCTTTAGATCACACTTATATCGAGGAAAATGGTACTCTATAGTTGCTGAAATTTTCGTTCAAAAAAAAAAAGAACTTCTCTCTCGGCTCAATTTAAGCATAAATCCAATCAAAGAGACCATTTAAATAATGTAGAAAAAGTTTAACCCGTGACACTGCCAATATCTCCTGTTACTAATGTTTTACTCATATCTATTCTCAATACATACAAAACTGGTTTATTGAGTCAACTCTGAGCAAGCTCAGTCAACTCAAAAGGAATGTTAAGCAAGTAGAAAACAACCTCCAGAAAGAAATGGTCCCGTAACAATTAATATTAAGCTTTAGCTCTCATAAATTACATTTATAAAGCAGCAAGTAGGAGGGATGCTTTCACTATATAGATTTTAGTCACTACTGATGGCACACAACAGAAAAAGGCTTCAAATCCCAATACTACACTCCATACACTGTTCTTTAAGGGGGATTGCCAACCACAGCTAGAATCTCAGTAACAACCCAAAGCTTTTTGCAGTTACAAATATTCTCAGTGGAACTCTCAAGACATGACATAGTCTGTAAAACACAAATAAAGCACAATAAAAATACTTACAGGGTCTGTAATAGCGGGGGAAAAGAATGGAGGCTTTTCTTTAAAACATGAAAGGATCAACTCGATGATTATCAAAACAAAATAGATGTAAAACGTGGCAGACCTGAACCTCTCATTTACATGGTTCTGAAGGGAAAAAACACAGTCAGTAGGTTTCATTGTATTTCCCACCACAACAGTCGCTCACACCAACTGTTTCAGGACCTTTTGTCCCCCACAGCTGAATACTGCAAAGTAGTCACTAGTAGGAATTATCCTACAGAAGTACATGTGTGTTCTGTAAAGTGCCTCAGTAAATGCTTATCTCCACGTTGCTTCCCACTGAATTCTGTCAACTTCTAAGTGCTCATTCACCTTCACCGCACGCAGACACCCTCTGGAATCAGGACTACATGACATCCTTTCCAATTTCCCCCAGGGGCTCTTGCAGGATCGTGTCATAAGCACAGGAATTCTCAACCCAGATCAGAGAACATCCATTTAATTTTTACAAGCAGTCAATGCCAAATGTTTTCAGAAGAAAACACCACATTGTAAAATAACAGTTCCATCTGCTACAGAGATATCTCCTTTCCCACTCATATGAGTCCACAGTTGACTTAAAACTCGGTGCTGTGAGGGTATATCCCTCATGCAGTTCTGTCATCCTCACACAGCTGTGAATGCTCTCATTGTTCACTTACAACATTTAGTCCTGAAGTATAAGAGAAAGAATATTTCGTCCTCGGCAGCTGCAAGAAAAGGAGGGAAGGAAGCCACACACATTCTAGGACTCTGTCCTCATAATTTTAAGCTAATCAAGGAATCATCAAAAAGAAGGCCTAAGGAGTTGTATAACATGGTCAAGCAGTCTGAACAAAAAATGAAGGAACAGGGGACAAGAAAAAGGGAAGAGAAGGAAAACAGACAAAGAGCGAGTGAGAGTCTGTTCCTGTGTGTGTGTGTGTGTGCATACATCCACACATACGGATGGTGTTGGTACAGCCCTCAGATGTCTAACAGATTTCCAGTACACACTCAGGTTCAGAAAAATCTCTATTTGGCATTGCATGAGAAAACCCAGATCCCCTTGAGTTAGACAAGTCTGAGTCAAGACAGTGGAACCAAATCTCTCCTCCTGGCAAAAGCCAGGTTCAGATCTGACTCCAAGCAAAGCCACTTGCTCCCTTGCCAGAGATGTTCATGCTATACTTCCTGTTGTCCAAGTGCTGACAAGGATGGTCTGTTACCTGTGCTGTTGTAGTTATGATCTTAGACCGGAAAGGCCCCAGGGCACAGAGCACAGACAAAAACCAGAAGATAATGAGCACTCCAGAGGACTGAACTCCTCTCAGTCTTTCGTACTGAATCAGCAGTGTAGCTAACAGCTGTGAAAAGCAAGCACAGGAACACGTGAACACAACCCCATCCCACTGCTCCCCTTATTCACACTCTGCTGGCAGCAGGGCTGCTATGAAAGCAGCTCCTGTCACACTTCCACAGAGCTCAGTAACAAAACCTCCTCTGTCTAAGGGAGGCGTGGAATAACTTTGTGAAATAATTTGGTTCTACCATTTTCAGAGACCCTGCTACAGAATCTGATCTTAAAACCTGGCTTTGTACCTAGGGCCATATGCAATTAAGTACTAACTACAAATACATTAGGCAAATTTAAGACCTGTTATTTCTCCTATCCAGATGGACAACTGTGACTTGTCTAGAAAACAGCATTAAAAATATATTAATATTACTCAGGGAAAAAAACCTACATTTTACAGCTTCATAAAACCACATTTCACAGCTTCATTTTTCATGCAACAGCCCCAAGCCTGTTTGCTATCTCAGGCAAAGAAAATTTGGTTTCTGTTTAATGGAGGAACAACCAACAGATAAGAGAGAGAGGGAGAGAGTCTGACAAAGTCCAATGCAACACTGAACAATGCATGTGCCAAACTCAATCCTATCTCCCTGCTTCATACCCAAATTCTCTCCACATTTGGATCACAAGCCTGGAGAAATAGATAAGAGCAAGGCAGAACAATCTCTCCATTACAAACATTTCAATTTACATAGGTGAGTCTGCAGGAGGGACACATCTGTGACTGCAGTCTTCAGTTGGTAAAATTTGCTTCAGTAATCTAAGTACAAATTCAGTTAAGAGTGCAGGATAAGATTATAAATGCAGAGGAAACTCCTTCCTCCCACATCCATGTAAGATTTTCTCATCAGCCACCATAAACAGAAAGAGCTACGAACCACGGTGATGCCGATGACCAAGGGAGTCACAAAATAGACTGGTGGTGGAGTTCTGCTTTGCAGGAGCTCATGGAAAGAGTAGAAGAGGTCTGCCCAGCACACACACCACAGCAGGACGCCAAACAGCTGAAAGAAGTCAAACAGAAACACTATTTGGTGCACTTATCTCCAGGGGAATCACAGGGCCAACAAAACCATTATGATTCATAGATCCCCGGCAAGACAAAGCTATGTAAAGGGAACACTGCTACAGCTGCTAGCAGAACTCTCCCACTGCATTCAGACCAAGGATCCTGCCTCAACTGTTTTGCAAAGGGTGCACAAACACAGCTAAGAGAAAGACTAAAGCAGTCACCCCTTCGGTTCGGTATTTTTCTCCCCCCGCTATCCAGTTCTAATTGAAAACACAGGCAGCATCCCGATTAGAGGCAGACAAGCTCAGAAGCGGATGCCTGGAATTTTTCACTGGGATAACCCAGCTCTCTCATGGCCAATAGAAAGTGACTTGTGTGCTTTCCTTACACCCAGTCATTTATAAACCAGAGGTGCTGTTGACACCAGCCACCTCTTAGGCACAACATACTGATGAAAGCATGTAGCTATGAAGTGGGTTTAGTGGCTTGAAAAAAAACACCTTCCTGTGCAGATTTTCACAACGAGATGAAGCTTCCACTACAGCTACCTTAAGGTCTTTGCTTGGCAGCTTTTAGTAGTGAGGCATCTTAGTGCTGGCCCACCATGGAGGTGAATTCTCCACCGCAGAACAATAAATTCTTCATCCCACCCAGAAAGCCGTGCTCCCAGGATTTCCTGGCAGGTGAGCTGTCCTTCAGAATGCCCCCTTGGAAATCTGCACGTACACCGATGCTTGCCTCCTCCAAGTTCTTTAGTCTCTCCATAAACCAGAAAGAATTCTAAGCCCACCCATCAGCAGTTGCTTTGACACTGAATGAAGCATGAACTCGTGAACCCAAACCCGCACACAGCTCGGGGAGCACTGCAGAGATCTCACCGTCTTGAACCTGCTCAACGTGGAAAGCACAATGTATCCCCTTTTAGAGCGCTTCAGGTATAGAAGATAAAAGGGTAATGCAGTCCACAGATAAACACTAGGGATCCAGGCCAGGATGGTATTCTGAAAACACGGTGTCAGGTCTGGATTATCAGTGTGCACTGAGAGATTCGCATCCTGGAGAAAAAAAGGAGACATTCATTAACAGAGAGGCAGAAGCACCACCAACTGGAACAGCTGCTTGAAGCCTTCCAAAAACACCTCTTCTGACAACTTGTGGCTAATCTGTAATCATAAAGGGTCCAACCACAGTTATAAACACTGAGCAAAAACTTAAAAAGAAAAAAAAAAGCCACAAAAAAACACAAAAACTTCTTCCCCCCCCACCCTGTGTCTCAGAGCTGGACCTCCACTCTGTAGCACACACGTGTGCTGTTCAAGCCATGCTTTGCTAAGGCCTGGTTACAGGTAATGATACTACCACATTTCCCAGGCACTCCCAGCCTGGACTGCAGCACCTGAACGAGAGCTCTCCCTCCAGTCAAAATCCTGGACTCGAGAACTCAGTTAGCAAGAATATCCAGTGCTGGAGAAATTAAACAGATTTAGATAACCGAGGTATACCTACCCAGGAAGAAAGCCTGCATCTCTAACTAACTCTTCATCCTTCTTCCTTATGTGTCTCTAATGACAATTACTTCCCTGTTCTGAACAAAGGCAATAGGGGTACATAGAATATGCAATGAGGAATATGGATTTCTTGGTAAGCATTGCTCGTGGTGTCTTCAGCTGTGAGCCAGGACACCACGACTCTCATGCAAATTGCAGCAAAGGATTTGAATGCACTGCATCCAAACACACAGCTATGCACGTTCAGACTGAAACAGAAAACTATTGGAAATTCACAACCTGTGCTCTGCCATCCAGAATGTCACCTAAACGTGGTAGAAAAATACTGACTTGCAGGAAATTACTTTCTCTTATCAGTAACAAGATGATAAAACCAAGGCGTGCCTGAATCAGATATCTCCGCACTGGGATCACTTACTTGTACCAAATTTTGGGCAGGTATGAGCTCTCAGCAGACATCTGCTTCAGTCAAGCCTCCCCAGCCCTTAGAAATGATGGAGTGAACAATATTAATGTACATGCTGAAGAAGTATTTCCAGGCCTGTTTTATTTGCCAACACAAATAAAGAGCTCAAATGCTGACAGCAATGGCTAATTTTAGGAGAACCAAAGAGTCATAGCATGCTTACAGTCCTTGCCTTGGAAACAGTCACTGAAAGGGTTGTGCATCACTGCTTCAGGACGCTTAGGACACTTAAGAGGAGCTCCTAAGCATAATGAAATGACAAAGCCTGGGCAGGATCCAGGATGGCTTGGCTGCACTGGAACAGCTCTGTCACTCGGTGCTTCAGCACAAACAAAGAGTGGATGCAGAGACCTCTGGAAGTGGAAAAGGCACAGATCCCCTCCCTGTCCCAGACCAGCACCTCTCCAGCCCAGGAATGATTCCTTTTGAGGCATGTGAGCACCCAGGGGAAAAAAAAGCCCTTCATTTCCTACACAGCTTTGTCCAGACCTAGGGGAAACTTCAGCTCTGGGTCAACACCACACAGGCAGTTATACTGTGACACAAATACAAGATCAAATCCAAACAAAACTCCATCCTCAGATTCAAACTATTTCTGTTCTCCTCCAATGAGAAGGTTTCTGGTGGCTACAAAGCAGGTAATGTTTAAATGCACCCTTTCAATGTGATGAGCTCACCAGCAGCGACGTGCCTGGGGCACAGGATGCCCTCAGCAAGGCTGGAACTGAAAGGCTCCCAAATTCTAAGTCTGGCACTTGTCTACTCTCATTTATTTAACAAAATGTTCATTTCCTCTTTAAATCACAAATGGTTTAGCAGCGTCTTAAGATGTTTGCAATCCTACTCCTTTTGCTTGCTGGAAAAAATCCTGGGAAAAGGAAAGCTGAAGGACAGCAATAGCTGGGCATAGAATTACACGAGGATTCTGTTCACAATAAAATTTGTTGAAAAAAAGCACTGCTAATTTAAACCTTTCCTATCGGACCAGAGTGTTCAGAAATGGTTTTCTGTCTGACAGCCACCTAGAAACTGCCCCAGATGTCCATTAACTCCAGACTGAACACAAGCTGCCTATTGTACCTGAGACACAGTCCGCAGGGCTGCCAAGCTGTTTCAAGGCTTTCATTAACTCTTATTTCAACTAGGAAAAGGACCTGAGTTTTCAAGCATAAAAACCACAGCTGGCCAGGAAACAAAAACTCTGCCGTTAAAAAAAATAAACAACTAAAAATTCAGATTTTGAACTTCAGCTGAATTATCCCCAAGAATGAAAGCAGAACCATTCCACATGGAAGCACAGCCATCAGCACAGGACCAGCACAGTCCTGCTGCTTCAGAGCTTGTATGGCACGTGGGCCAAGGAGAAACCTGCATGCAGCGTGGCCAGCTGCCCACTGCTGCTCTGCTTTGTTATCCCAGAGGGTTCTGCTAGGACACAGTTCCCAAGACACTGAATTCTGTACAATCATTTGCTCCCCAAAACTCCTCCCAGGACCGGAGTGCTGCGGACAGGGCTGCCACGTATGCACCACGGAGCAGGGGCTCCGCTGTGAATTATCATCTTTTTTTTTTTATCTGGGAATTTGAAAGCTGCCTTTCTTACCGAGCTCGGGCTGTTTTTATGGAGCTGGCTGCGCAATAAATCAATGCTCTGAAAGTGTACATTCCAACACCCACTCCAACCCAAAGCAGCACATTGGGTCGGGATATGACACTGAGTTTCAAGGCCACCTATCCAGACCAAACCAGCACTGTTAAACGTTACTAAATACCCTTCAACCAGCAATCAAGTTATAGGACTCCACCCTCGAGAACAAACACAGGCAGCACGGGCTGAGGGGGACCAGCTCTGCCTTCCCTCGCCTTTGCCTACAATGCACTCTGACCTGGTGAGCAGAACAAGCATGATGCTAACTGCAGCCAGGTCTGACTGCAGACAGAAACTCCCACGGTGGGCTGCTGAGCCGCAGGGTTTCCTTCAGGTTTGCCACTGAAAGAGGTCTGTGATGCTGAAGTTGGACAGCACGTACATTCCCTCAGCTCCCAGCTCTGTGCTGCAAGGCTAGAGGGGCTTGATACAGCTTCCCAGCGGGTAAGGCATCTCCTGAAGACTAAAACCTACAAGTCAGTGGACCCTTCTGCTGATCAGTTAAGAACATCACTGACACACAGCCATCCTTCGTACCCACAGCTCCAGCCACAACCTCTGGGTACATGTGACCTCTGTGCCATCGGGCTCACACACAGATGACCAGTTAAACCCATAACTTTGATTTAAGGGATGGTATTCAACAGGGAAAGTTCTGAGCAACATTAAATCTGCCCTAATGCTTAGTATTTCCTATTACACTTCCCCTCTGGAAAAGAACACCACTATTGAAAAGACCAATTTTAAAAGTGATAATGCCTATAAGGGAAAGAACAGAACAAAGCCATATATCTTGGGCTTATTGCATGTCATCTCCTACAGCTTTCAAAGAAAGAGAGGAACAAACCACCTAAAGCCAGGCTGAAAAACAGAAGCAGTGAGATTTCTGTCTATCCATTTCCCAAACTCCAGCAGCAATAGCAAGACACAGAACAGTTGTGGCTCTGGTCCTGGTTTTAGGTCCAAACCAGCTCCTATTGACCAGAGAAGTCCAAAATCAAAGTGCCTGACACAGTGCTGCTGCAGTCCTGCTCCCCACACAGCCCCCAGCAGAGAGCTCCCAGCCTTGGGAAGGCTCCCACCCTCCGTACCAAGCAGTTACCTTCACTGAACGGAAAAATTAATATGTGCTTTTTCCAAGAATGCTGTATAGCAGGAGGACCTGCAGAAGGGATGGAAAACACAAATCCATTCTTTATCTGAGGGGAAGGTGAAGGCCGCTGCGCTGATGCCATTCACACCATGCACAAGGTTAACGTGTGCCATGCCAATGACTCCACGCTGGTTATCACTACTCAGTAGGTTATTGAAGATTAACAACGAGATTGGAAAGCTGACTGCAAAGATAGGCAGGGAAACGGAAACAATAACTGGAACTCTTTCCTGCAGCAAATAAAGATGGAAACGGTGCCTGCTGTAGAAGGGAACTGACAGTGAGAGCCCTCGGTTGGTCCATATCCCACCCACGACGGCTTCCTCCCAGGCACAAGGGCTGCTCCAAACACAGCAGCACAATGATCAGGGCTCAGGCTCAGCCACAGCGCTGCCGTATCTCAGCCCTGCTGCCTCCCCTCCCACTTGCAGCTGTTATCTGCCTCCTCTCCCGGGTCCTAGCTGCTAAGACCCCGAGGGCTCACTCAGTCCTCAATTCAGAGAGCAAACACAAGCAACTCCCTGCTCCGCTTCTGCACAAGGCTGCCAGTTTCAAACGGCCTTTTCAGTGCAGGATCATCCATTTACGTTTCCAAAGGAACAGTTTCACCTTTATGCACAGAAGGAGTAACACCCGTTGTTAATCTCGGGCGACGGCTGCACAGCTCAACTCCTCCGTGCACTACACAAAGCTTTTGTTTCCCCTTTAAAACGGGGCAAAAGGTAACAACACTGCATCACTGGAGCAATACTGCTTGGGGCTGAAAGCACATGAGGGTTGAGAAGCACTGCAGTGACCAGAAAGAGCTTGCTTTGTTTACAAAGCACTGCAATATCTGTCCACGGTAGTGCAGTACTACAGGTACCACAGTGAGGAAATGCTGCTCACACCCTTCCAACCCATCGCTCTTCACTTCTTATTGAAGGGGAGGTTGACCTTCAGCACTGCGAAGCCAAAAAAAAATTCAGAGAGAAAAGAAAAGATGGGGTCAGTGGCTGTGGAGCAGGAATATGCCCATCACAGAAAGCAGAGGAGAGGCAGAGCCTTCCTGGCATGCTGCTCTCACTGCTCCCTTCCAACACCAGCTAAGCAACGTCAACGTAAAGCTTAACACTTGATTTTCAACACTCATAAACCCCGTATCTCTAAAAGAAATGTGTTTATCTGCAATCTGTACAAACATCCTGCAAGTGGATCTGCACAGCAAGTGTTGACAGGAAGAGGAGTGCATCAGTAACAGTTCTGTGAGGCAGCAATGGCCCAACTGCAAAATGCTCCCAGGAATTATGCTCCAAATACCCCAAGGAGGCAGAGCTGCATGCTGTGCCACCCAGAACTTCCACGTGGAAAGCAGATTTCTGGAAGCCACCAACACGTAAGCAAGAGGAACCATCTCTGCACTGGGGTGGGAGGAAAACAGGGAAAGAAAAACAGATAAAATAGCATTGGTACCTATGAATATTACTACCACCACCAAATTTCCATTAGGTGGTGTAATATTGGTTAGCCTGCTTCCCCAGAAGACACCTCGCTTCTTCAGAGCACACAAAATTCAAGAGCCTGAAGCTTCTGAACGCCTTTTGTTCTCCTGCCTGCTTGCACTCCCCTTTCCATAATAAAGGATGATATTCAGACATGGAGAATTTTTTCCTTTAATTTCCCCACATTTCCAAATGTATAAAAAGGGAAAAATAAAAGAGGAAGAAAACAACATGAGTAGGAGGGGAGACTGCAGAAACATCTTTCAGCTGTGGGCAGAAGGAGAGAGGCAAAGGCAAGAAACAACACCTGCACATACGTAAGAATCAGATGTATTTCTCTATTCTCAAAAAGCTCAGAAAGGAGAAATGAAATGTGTCTGAACCCGAATGACTTCACAATTGGAAACAACTCTTGTGAAATATTTTCTTTCCTCCACTTCCTTCATTCAGCACTGTGCTCAGGTTCAAAGCCTTAAGACACCAGCACGTGACGTTACTGCAAAGGACACAAACCTTCCTGTGCCAGGGCTGCCCCTGCTGCCAGGACACGAGCTGCCAGCTCCAGGCACAGCACTGCTGGCCATGCTGAGGCACAGATGTCCCCCGACGTCCCCCAGCACACTGCTGGCAGCCTGCCTGCTCTGCATCCCTGCTCTGCCAATAATGTGCCATGGGTAATGGCCCGTCAAACCCACGGCCCTGCCAGAGGAGCAACGGAGCATTAGCTCGCTGGAAAAAAATCAAAGGTACCATTTAATAGGTTTCTCAAAGGAGTGTTTTTTTAATTACATTTTAAACCGTAAGAGCCTCTTCATTTTAATGCTTTACAAACACTCACAGAAAGGAAAGGGACTGTATCTTCAGCAGTATAGCAATTCGTATTGCAGGTGAGAGAGCCCCATCCTGAAATGCTTTTTATCCTTAACTGCGGTGATTAATGCAGCTCCATTTTAAGGAGCTCCTCGGAAAGTCATTTTATCCCAGCTCCTGCTCCTCGGGAGGTCAGCATCATCCAGCTCCCAAGCCCCCCATACCTCCACCTGCACACCTGCTGGCTGTGTCACTGAAGCTGAACATCAGAATGGCCGTCAGGGAGAGGCAGCAGTGCTGAAAGCTGAAGAACCTACCTGGCCTCGGGATCTGCTACAGACACCAAGTCCCCATGGGGCTTCAAGTCACAGCCCAAGCACACAGGGCCCTCACCTCCAGCAGGCACCCAGCCCCACAATGCCTGCTCCCCCTCCAGGTATCCTCCTGCCCCACACTCCAAGGAACACATGGGAAGGAAGGAGGAGCAGGGCTCACTGTCCAAAAGGCCTTTGGGAAGCAGTGACTGTCTGACCAGCCAGCGTGCTGCTTCCAAGACAATGGCAAATGCTGATTCCTACAAAGACATGAGCAATCACATTCACATACTGAGCTGAAAGGATTGTCACTTCCACGTGCTTCATTAACTGACACTGCCATTGAGGGATGCCACGAATTACTGACATTGGCAGCTCTCACTGGTGCTGTTCTGCTCACAAGTTTCAAACCCAGACTTTGTCTCTCCCAGACAGATTTGCAGACAGCCTGTCCTTTACCGAGGAATAATAGCTCCTTGCTACCCCAGATCTAACGACAAATATTTATACTGCTCTTGACACTGCAGAATTAGATGCCCAAATCCTTTCCTAACAGTTTCGCTCTGAGCCAATTCAAGAATCCAAACACCCTTTGAGGATCTAAGTACTTAATTACTTTTAAGTTCAGGCTGCTACCAGCACAGACCCCTGGTAAGAGAACAACGTCACAGACCTGGTGTCTGAAGAGACTGCTCGAGTTACCCATTTAGATCTCTGATCTAACACAAGGCATAACACAGATAACTGATGTAACAGACTGTGAAGAGGTCTATGTGAGTGGGACCCGGTTATCTCAAGGTGGATACAGCTAACACAGATCACACAGAGATTGGTTCCACCTTGAGGTATACGTACATGCTCTGTGTTTATCACAGCATGGCAGAAGGAGCTGAAACACAAAGAGCTGCTGTGGACACGGCCCTGCTGCTGAGCCCTCTCACCGACCTGTGCCACAGGGTCAAACAGGATCAGCTTTGGTGGGGCTTTTGTGGTTCCTTTTTCAAATCACCTTATGCACATGTTCCAAGCAGTACCTCCTTGTCCTCTGCCTTGAAAGAAGCATTTTTCTCCTCCTACACCTATCCCAAGCCATTTTGCAATAAAATAAAAGGAAAAGCAAACACATTTAAGCATGGCACATGAGGAAGCGAGGAGGGAAACCACACGGAGAGAAGTGCAGCACTCTGCAGAGCTGTGCTGCCAGGGAGCAGCACAACCTCCAGCCCAAACCCACCTCAGTGCCACAGAGGGACTCAGAGAGAAGGGCTGGAGGCAAACCAAGGGTTGGTGGGGTGCTCCTGCACCGCAGGCAAGTTGGAGGTATTGTTTACTTTAGAAAATTGCTGCAATTTCCTGTGGAGTTACTCAAGAGCCTGTGGATGAGGAATGAGACAGCACTTCTCGTGGGACAGAGGCATCTGTCAGGGGAGCAAGGCACGTGTGCAGCTGAGGAAGCTGAGCTCTGTGGGCAAAGGAACAAGCCCTGACCTCACACATAACCGAGCAGAAGTCGTGGCCTCTCACTTGAGGCGCTGCATCACTTGTGCTCCCAATTCCTCCTTACACTGATGAAAATGAAAGCACAGAAGCTGATGCTTCAGCCCGGGCACAGACTGCAGTGTTAAGCAACCCAGCAGCAGAGCATCCTGTGAGCTCTGCAGAGCACTGAATGCTTTATCCTCACAGCAGCCACAGAACCATCTCACACCCTGAGCCTGTGCCACGGGAAGGCAGCATGTCTTCCCACTGGAAAACAGCCTGGTTTTCTAAGCTCTCTCTAACAGAGCACTGTGCTCACTTCCAAGAGGAACCACTCACGCTGCACTGCCTGAAGGACATAGGTATGAAGGTGATAACTCCTCAGTGTCTGCTTCTTTGGGACAGAGATAGTGCACGGTGTTCATTGCCACAGCACTCCAGCAGTGATTTTGTGACACAACACAGCACAGACCACAGCAAACAAACACCCGAGTGCTGCCCTCACTGGGTACGTGCTATCACATTCAGCTCTTCCCAACAGCATCCAGAATGGGAAGGCAGCCAGGAAATGTTAACAATTAGCTTCTGATGTTTAACTGAACAATATAGGGTATTTCCAAATGTGATGAGGTGGCCCACACCGTATTTTGGGAAAATAATGCTGTTTCTCTTCCATACGCAGAATGCCCCACGTTGGTGTTGCTGACTGCACACTGAGCAGGTGAAGCAGTGGCTAGAAGACAGCAGCTTCCATAGACCTCTAATGCGACCCACAGCGTTTTCTGAAGCTTTCTGTTTCCAAAATGGGTTGGACAGGAAATCATTTTGCCTCTGCACACTCACAAAAAGCCAACCCTGTGTGACTGCCAGCAAAATTCCCCACCTCGCAGAAGGGTGAAGTCCTGAAACCATAATGCTTCTGATAAGCCAAAAATTCCCAGATAAAACAACCAACTCTTCAAAGTGGACTGAGCTCAACCTCAACATTTCTGTGAGCTAATTCTGAACTGCTCTGTTTTGGTTCTGATTTCTCTTTATCACAAAACTATTGCAGTTGGTTGAGACATCGAAACAAACAAATGTTTAAATTGGAAGATCAAGTTTCCTCTGGCTCTAAAGAGCTTTAAAACTGACATCGGTACATTACTCAGCTTCCAAAAATACCCAAAGTTGATTTGACAAAGTATGAGGAAAGTGCCTAAGCTCCCCAGCCATGAAAAAGCAAACATTAACACTGGTTTGCATTTTATGGAAGTCTTGATCTGAACCACGAGGCTGAACTCGGTCAGTGGATGTGCACAGTAACTGCCTTCTGCCCTCTTTACGACACAGCAACATCTACATTCATGGAGTATTGTGCCCAAAATCCATCTTCAGCTCACCATGTTACAGTTAACAAACGCTGCACTGCAAGGCAGCAGCAAGAAGTCTAAGCCTGTCCTCGGGTACTCTTCACCATGGCCTCAAGCCGGGTACACAGAAGAGGATAATGATGAATCAAAAGACAACCTGGCTAAAACACATTTATAGCACTGCAGGAACCGAAACAAAGAACAGCACCTTCCAAGTATGAAATCACACTGAGCTGAATAATCAGCAACCAGAACACAACACGTCCTGCTGCATCTCAAGCTCCTCCTGGACTGGGATGCAGGAACGATGGGGAAGACATAGCCAGGACAGTCCCACCCAGCCCTGAGATTACCAGAAATGCTGAGCACTGCTCAAACCAGCGATGTGTGAGCCCACTCCTACAGTGAGCACTGAAGGGACAGACTGCACAGCCCAGTGAGGGCACCCTGAATGAAGTCCTCCATTCACTTAAGGAATATTGCTCTTCTTCTGTAATATCCTGGGTCAGCGTATGTGAAAATTACACAAAGAAGTTTCTGGAGAGCCTTGTAACATATGTAACTTCCTCCACAGTCATGGAAAGAAAGTGCATTCCTCTGCTAATCCAACTACCATGTTTCAGATTAAATTTGTGTTAATCACACTGGCACCATTACCTCCAGTAATTCAGAAGGTGTGGCTTTTTTGTTATTATTTTGTTAAACACATTTAGATCTCACCACCATTTGCGCTCTAAGTAAACGTTCATTGATGAAAATCCCTTCTCTGGATTACCGTTGTATCACCTCCTGCGAATCCAGCCTGAATGGCAATGTTACAAGAAATAAGAGAAGGTAACGCCCTGAGGATAGCATGAAACAGACACAGCACAGCGCGGGGTACTACGTAACAGAGCACAGCGCGGGGGACTGCGTAACAGCACTGCACAAAGAGCAGAATGACACCGACAGTGCACACTTAACAGACGGCAGAACTGCCACGATGCCTTGTATCGGCTCAGCAGGAGCGGGCTGAAGGCTTTGGGCGCTGTCAGCAGCCCCAGCACAGCCCTCGGTGTGAAGGTAAGGCGCTCCTCGGGCGGGCAGCGCCAGGAGCTCGTGCCTGCGCTCGTTCCTGCTCCGTAGCTGCGTACAGCAGAAATGAGAGGTGAAAACAAAACTTGTTTGAGCAAGCTTGCCCATACCCACCGCGTGTAGCGGTGCGCGCACGAAGCGCCTGGAAACAAAACCAATGGGCTGAGGGCGCTCCGAAGGGAACACGCGAGGATCGCTCATGCGAGCAAAGCTCCGCAGCTGCGCGCTGCTACGGCTTCCAGCACCGCGCAGGGGTCCACCGACAGCCATCCTCCATTCATGCGGACTTAAACCAAAGAGTCCACGCGGGAGAAACCGACCCGCGGTGCGGGACACACCGCGCCGGGCACGCGGCCCCACCGCCCCCGGAGCGCGCCCCGACGGCGCTGCGGTTCCGCGGTACGCGAGCATCCCACGGCCAGAACGACGCGCGTGGCCCGGCCCGGAGGCGCTCCCGTCCCGCAGCGCGGTTCGGTCCGGTGGGAGCCGACCCCTCCCCGAGCGGACCGGCCGACATTCGGAGGGAGCGGGGTGGGCGGCGCCGCGCTGCTTACCCAGAAGCGGGACCCGCAGAACGCGTCCATAGCTGCGGAGCGGAGCGGACTCCTCCAGGCACCGCCGGGCAGAGGAGCGGGCGGTGCCGGCCGGGGGCGGGGAGGTGCGTGCCCGCCGCGCCCCGTCCCGCCCCCCCCGTCGGTGGCGCCGCCCTCGGGCCGGGAAGGGCGGCCCGGTCCTCCCCTGCGGCGGGCGCGGTCCTCTCCCGGCGGAGCGCTGAGGTCGTCCGCCGCTCGCACCGCTGGACGTGCTCTGCTCTCGTCCCCAGCGCGGGGACGCCGAAGCCGGGCCCGAGGCCGCCTCCGCCCGCGCTGCCCGGCACGGCGCTGCCACGCAGCCGTGGGGCTCAGGGTGCGCGGGGCTGGGCGGTGGGATCCCAGACATTGGCTTTAGTTCACTTTTTTGTTCTGTTATCATGTGTCTTTCATGCGTGGCGGCAGCCTCGCCTTCCCTCAAGTATCCCGATCGTAGGATCGCTACAGTTGGCAAAGAGCACTGAGGACACCAAGTCCAACCCCCGCCCAACCCCACTGACCGCGTCCCCAGCGCCGCAGACCCCCGAGAGCAGAAGTGAAGGGTTCTCCTGACCACATGTAATCCTGGCCGCTGCCTCAGGTACCCACGTCAGCATTTATCTCCATCCACTTCCTTCATGCTGACTGCATGCTCTGGGACATTGGGTTAAACCGGTGTCGCGGATCTGCTTCAAAAGCTTCCACTCAATGCATTTCACATGCATATGTAGCTAAACGATTTTACAGTGCACCTTGGACACGAGCTGGTTTTCACTTCCTCATGATACATCAGCAGTGTTTGCTTTCCCCTTGGGCAGGACTTCAGCACCACTGCCCTCCCAGCACCTGCTGCTCGTGACTGCTCGCAGCATCTGCTCCAGCATCACCGTGCCACCCAAAGCACGCTGCTGTCACCAAACTGCTGAACGGCCCCAGGGGAAGGGCCCCCAGGCAGAGGGCGGCATCAAAACCTGGCAGAAGGAACAGGAAGATGGGAACCCCACGAGTGCTGCGTCCCAAAATCTTTTCCTCTCTGAGAAAAAACATTCTGCTCATCTTTTTTTGCCCAGACCACCAAAGACACATCTGTGCCACCACGCAGCAGCGTGCCTCCATCCGGCAGCACTACGCATCTGCCGAAGCCGTGTGCTATGATCCCAATGAAGGGACGCAGCTCTGATTACTGCGGGAGCATCGCCCTGGGGCTCAGCACACTCTGTACCTGGTGAGAACATCGGACTCCTGGCCACAAAGCCCACCACACATTACTGTAGGAATCACTGTACCTATCGCTGCGGGAAGATAAGATCTTGCCCAACATCAGCTTCTGGGATGGGTGCCTGTAAGACTGAAGATCTCAGACAGATAAGTGCTAACCATCCTGAGCACGAGAGGAGCTGCACCAGCTGGGCCAGCAGCTGGGTGTCTCCCGAGGACGTGGCCTTCTGTTTGCAAATCTTTTGCTCGGTGCTGAGAGCTGCACCAAGCAAAGTTTAAAGAGAAGTCAGAGCAGCCCGGAGCTCCTCCTGTGTGGTTCCTGGAGCTGCTGCCCACAGCGTGTGGGTTTAAAAGCCTGCCCTAAATTAAGATCAGCTTTAGCATTCTGAGATGTCACAGGTACAAAGGTGCCCCAGGAGCAGCCACTGTGGGCACTGTGTACAGGAGGGGAGAGGTTCATTTTAACAGCGTGCTCTACGGCTCCATTGATTCGTGCTACGTGCATTAATCCCTCATTAAGATACTGACTTCAGTGGAATTCCTCCACCGTATCTCTAGAGGAAGGGCCCGTGGCAGGCTTTTTCCTTACCTCGCAGGGTTTGAAATGTGGGGCCCTGGTTGCCCTGCCTCTTGCCTGCTGCCCCTTTGCAGCAGCATCTCATGCTGCCAAGCAGGATGGATCTGTGAGCTGTGCACCTCCAGCTCCTGGGCCACACCACTGACTTTCCAGCGTAGTTACAGACATCAGGGACTGCCTGGCCAAAAAAAAAAAAACCATCTCCTTTCAATGCTGAGAAAAAAGTCAGATACACCTGGGGTACGTCATCACCCCTGTGACGTTCCCAGAACTCAAGCAGGCTGTGAGTGAGAACTGGCGCTCTGTGTGAACATCCAGGAGTTCACAAACTCACCTCTTCTCACTGTACATTTATTCCTGGGAGTGGCAAGATCAGATCTGAGCTCATTCATTAATGTATTTGCATCCTCCTCGCCATGGCAGCTGCGTGGTAGAAGCACTTTTCACCTGCTAACCTGCAGGGCAGGTGTTCAGAGCCGAAGGCCCCGGAGGCACACCCATGGGCAGCAGCTGGCTGCAGGGCTGATTGCTGGGGGCAGGAAAGGAAGGAACTACCTGTGTAATGCACCCTATCTCTGCAAACCCTCGCCTCATTCTGAGTTGCAAAGCCCTAAAAGCAAAACGAAGTGTGACCTTCTCTCCCAGAAAAGAGTATAAAGGACACACAGTGCTGGCGAGGGCTTGAGCTCTGGAAGTTACAGTCTTGTTGTTTCTTGACTCCAAATGCCACCTCAATTCTCTGCCTGGGAGGTCAGAATAACAAGGACTTACAAAAAACTCCAAAGTGATCTTGGGTTCCTTCTACTCAGAAGGCCGTTGGTGCTCCCCTCGCTGCAGCCAGAGATGGCTCTAAAGAGAGTGCAGGGCTGGGGAGCACTCCTCACTTGGCCTCAAGTGGCACTGAAAAATCTCCATGAGCTCTGGGGGTGAGGCAGGTCAGGGCACCATGGTGCATGCACGGCTCTTCCAGGATGCCACACGTAATACTGTCTTTCCCTCTTTCCCGAGTGCTCCCACATTTCGTGCTGCAAGGGATGAGCAGAAGCAGCCAGACATGCTGACCACTGCCCAGGGCACCCCAGAACACTGCTGGAGCTGCTCTGGCTGGAAGCAGCTGAACTCTGAATGCACTGTTTGTCCCCATGTCACCTCTTAGATAATTTCACGTACTTCTAAGTGAACAAAGAGATTAATTAAAGCTGTGACGGGTGAGCACACCTCAGTTTGTGGGTGGTATGGTTGCAGAAGGAGATTAGGGTGACAAACTGCCAGCCACAGACAAACAGCACGTGGGCTCACTGGCACCAGGACACAAATCATCCTCCTTCGGCCCCCAAACACACTTGTCACAGGTTATCCTCTCCCCCTGGCAACTTGGCCAGTCCCAAATCCTCCCCTAGTTCTCTGGGGCTGGAGCCACTCCGAATTTCACCCCAAATTGGGCACAGAGAACTGTCAGAGTCTGCAGGAGCACTGCTGCAAAGCCACACCGTGACGGTGACACCTGGTAAAGCTGCACTGACGTGGTGACACCTGGCACAGCCACGCTGCCTGCCCCACTCTCTGCTCTGCACCCCGTTCACTGCAGTGCTTTGCTTTGTGGATCAGCTCCAGTATTAACTCCCTCCTGATCTGCCCCAGGGCAGATGGAGTCTGCCTGTTTCCATCGGGTAATTGTTAGAACACCATGTAATTAGAGGCTTAACCGTCCACTTCACTTTCCAGCTGGAGCCATGGGGGTCATTAGCTGCATTATTTGGACTGTTAAATAC
Source organism: Odontophorus gujanensis (assembly GCA_013399175.1). Taxonomy (NCBI): domain Eukaryota; kingdom Metazoa; phylum Chordata; class Aves; order Galliformes; family Odontophoridae; genus Odontophorus; species Odontophorus gujanensis. The sequence goes on along the minus strand of VXAB01005934.1, from coordinate 39,220 downwards.
ATATGGAAATATGATCTATTCAGGACCTTGAGAGCCGTCCAGTTATATCACCCAGTGACTCCAGCAGGAATAGAAAATGCCAGAGGGCGTTGCAGCATTACAGTGCTGTAAACATCTCCACGCACAGCATACAACACGAAAACCCACCCTTAAGCTCCAATAATCCTCAAAGGCGAAAACACCCGCGAGGGATTGCCCGAACGGTGCCGGGGAGCACGGCAAAGCCAACGGCCGCGGGCGGAGCTCACACGCAGCCACACCGCGCTGCCAGCACGGCCCCTGCACCCCGTGCCACCGCCATCTAGCGACCGGCACCGGGCCGGCCAGCAGCGAGCCTCCGCCGGGCCCTGCTCCGCTCCGGGGGCAGCTCAGGGCCGCCCCGGCTCGGCCACGGAGGTGCCGCTGTCTCGCGGGGCTCCGCGCATCATCCCGGCTTGGGCGGCGCCGCGAGCAACGCACGGCTCCGCTGCGGGGCTGCGTGGCTCGGTGGGACGTCCTTCCACTCCTTCTGCTCTGGGATGGGATGGTTACACGCGCAGGGGCTGAAAAAATCCCCGCTGGGATAAGGGCACTTCTTCTCCTTCGTTGAATCGCACCGCGCCCGGAGAGCCGCAGCTCCGCGCAGTGACCGCCAGGGGGCAGCAGAGCAACGCCCCGCGGGGCGCGTGGGGGGGGTACCTGCACAGGTTGTGCCCCAAGGTGCTGGGGGGGCACCGGGCGTGTGTCTGCGGCCACGCGAAATGCACAATGCTTCTCGTGCAGGCGCTGACAGGGCTGGGCAGAGCTCCCCGAGTGTGTGTGGGACGCTGCTGTGCAGAGAGGAGGACAGCCGGACTCACTTTGCTGCCCGGACAAAACCAGAAATGTATTCACTTCGAAGCGCAGCTCCGCGGGATGCAGTCATCACCACGCGTGGGGCGGCCCGGCTCCGTGCAGCACACGCACTGCTCAGCAATCAGCAGCAAAACGCTCTGCCAAGTCAGGGGCATGTCCACAAGCACTGGCCTGGGTGGGAGCCCTCTACAACCCAGCGGCAAAGATCAGCAACAAAGCTTCTCATAGGGAATAGTCACAAAAGCAGTAAAAGAATCCCCCTCCAAACTTCCTCAGAAACCCTGCATTAGGAACGGGAGGTTTTAACTCTTCCCCCCAACTCAACTGTGCGCAGAGAGCGGCCGAGGGCTCCCACCGCAGAGCACTCTGCTTTGTGCTGCCAGGGTCAGCATGCCTGGTGCAGCCGGGCACACAGCTCCCCCCCAGCTCACCCCCAGCTCCCCCCCAGCCCCGCTCTGCACGGCTGTGCACGGCAGATTGCACAGCTCCACCTTTTCCCCGTTAAAGGACCGACTTCATCCCCGCCGCTTTCCACCCAGAGCTGAATAGCGGAGGACCTTTATCACAGCGCCCTGCGGGCAGCGCTGCGGCTCCGATGTCACCCACGCGGGCGCTGGGTTTCTCCCTCTGCTGGTGCTCCTCCGGAGGAAGCAGCCCTTTCCCCGCAGCGCCCAACGGGTTCAGGGCCACGCGGTTCGGGTGGGACACACACAGTGTGCAGGTGCTGCCCTGCAGTGCTGTGAGGAGCCCATCCTGCTGCAGGAGTGATGCACGGAGCAGAGCTGCCACTGCCCTGCTGCTGCTGCCAACTGTGCACAGTTAAACCACTGCCAAAGATGCGATGGACCCAAATGAATCAGAGTAACATCACCAACAACAACAGAGGAAGCACACATTTGTTTTCTTTTCAAAAGCTTTTAATAGGACACATTTGTTTTTGTCATTTGTAAAGATTTACACTCATTTTTTGTCTTTTTTTCTTTTTGTAAAAAGGAACATTTGAACCCAGTTTTGCCCACCTCTCGTCACCCTCATTTTGGCCTATATTCCTGATACAGCATGACACTATAGTGACTGTTACACACAGAGTTCAATCAGACACACTGGGATGTTGGACGCTGCGACGGAGCCGTGCCTGCTCCCGTCACCTCGTGTAATAGTGCACGTGGGACACGACAGCCAGAGGGGCGGAAAAGGGGGGACCAGGGCATGGCCTAATTTACAACCACGACACTTTGGTTCTCTCTTCGCTTTTCCTTGAACACACCTTGTGCTGAGTGCAATCCACAGAAGTCAAAAACAGTGTTCTCTTCACCCTCCTCCAAAATCCCTCAATACGAACGGCCCGGAACCAAGCTGGGAAAGCCAGCCCTGTGTGCCAGGGGCTGCAAGAATGGCACTGACATTTCTCCAGACACAGTCTGTGTTCCCTCCCGGGTCAGCCTGGCAGTGGCAGAACGTCCTCCCTCCCATCTACAGTAAATCCACAGTATAAAGTGCTGGTGTGCGTGAGTGAGCTGGATAGCAATGAGACCACTTCGCCACCGACACGGGCTGAGCTCTGGGGGTGGGTGCTTTGTATCAGAACAGCTCTCAAACAGCGATAGCACTGCGACACCACAGAGCATCAGCTTAGCAATGTGCATCTGCCCGTGCCCTGGCAGCAGGCTCTGCCACCCGGCACGCAGCTCTGGCTCCAGGCCTGGGAAAAGCAACGTGTAGGTAGAGCTGCTCCTGCTCCCAAGATGCTACGCAGACTTTTAACAATTTCTCTATAGATTTCTACAAAAATATAAAAAAATCTATCAACATAAACCACTCTACAGAATTCCTGTGGATTTTGTACATTTTGTTTAAAAAAAGTCAAATTCTATAAAACCCCCCCGCAGGTATTTAAAATTCTCTGAAGATTATTGCACGCACCGCAGTACATCTGCATCTGCTTTTCAGAAGGGCGCCTAGAAAAGCTTGCCTGGTTTAGAAAACTATTTTACACGGATTGCTCGTCCTGAACGCATCGTCACGCAGTGCTTCTGCTGGCTGCTCTTCACTGAATACTCACGTGTGACATAAACTTTTTGCTGCTCACACAAACTCTGTCAGTGGGTGAAAGCCCAGAGCTCGGGCAGAGCACGGCCCCGGTGCTGGAGCGTTCGGAGCCGAACGTTGGGGTCAGTGTCATATCACAGAGGGACGGTGCTTTGCACACACCCCTGTGGCTCAGGAGTGGGGTCAGCGATGTCGTACTTCCCCAAATTAATTAGTAAATGTGAAGGGAAAAGCCTCTGCTCGTTAGGAGCATAAGACCATAAAAGGGATTAAGAATATTTCACAGGCTTAGCGCACTGTAATTTCATTATTTCCTTTGGTGTGATCTGGGGAAGAACCGATGAGAAAGGTTGGTTTGGAGTCACTGCTCGAAATGGGTTTTGCTCTGGGTTGGGCCATGCAGACTGAGGGGGTCCTCTGTGTGTTCCCACGGCACAGAGGGGGAACTGCCCCGGCCGAGAACTGCTCGCAGTGCTGAGCGTGCATCCCCAGCCCCTGTGCTGAGCTCCTGGCTGCAGGCCCGCCCCACACACATTGCTTGCAGAGCAATGTTCCTCAAGTGGACGTAAAGGAGCTCAGACCCGACACGGGCTGCTGTGTGCAGACAGCCCCTTCTGCCTGTGCCTGTCCTGGGGGCCATGCGGATGCACGCAGTCGTAATGGATCTTCCCACTACACTACAGACTCCTGACTGGCAGGACTGGCACAAATCCTCCCGTGCTCATGCTGGTCTAAGGACAGGAGCTAGCAAAGCCTCGTCCGTGCACGCCGTCTGAAGCCTGTGACTGTTCTACACTTACAGCCATGCCTTCTCGGCCCTATTCAGCCTATGCCTTATAACCCCATTTGGGGAGGTTCCATCGGCTCCACGTCTGCCTCCTGTCAGCCCTGTGAGGAGCAGGGTGAGGTGCACGGGGCAGCCCCATGGTCTCGGGCTCTGTCTGCTCCCATGGGTGGCTCTGCCCTGAGCACAGAATGGACCGCTCACTTCGGAGATGGCTGATGCTGAGGATGGGCTGTAAAGGACGTGGCTTCCATTGCTGCACTTTGCATCACGAAATTGCTTCTTAAGGACTTTGCTCGACTGGAAATAAAACTACCATCAGGTCCTTCGTGTGAATTAACTCCAGCAGCGATAGGAAAAACTTGACTTTTACTGAAAACCAGCACACAATTCAGTACCTACAAGACCTCGTCCTTACGCATACTCTGTAGAACAACATGCAAACTGCAGTAGGCCTCAATTCTGCTCAACATATAAGCCCAGCAGCAATTTTAAAGGACGATAGAGTTACCACCAAGCTCCACGCAGCTCTCGATGGGCACTGGTGCGAAGGGGCAGCTCCCCATGGGCAGTGGGCTCCACAGCACTGGGCAGTGCTGCAGAGCCGCTCTCCGTCGGCCACCGCAGGCGGCTGCTGCCTGGCTTTCCAAGGCAAGCAATAGGAAAACGATTGCTGACGTGATCCCGTGAACCACCAGTGGATGATCTGGAATGTTCCACGTCAGCATGGTGGAGCACTCATGGACAGCTCTGCCGGCGCTGCACTCCCAGCCCTCCGTCGCACATCAGCGTGTTGCACGCTCCTGCTTTTGTGCACTTGCTTTTCCTCTGGATGCCGATTTTATGCAAGACTGGAACTTTATTTTGTTAGAAAAGAACGCTGCCGCACTTCTGTATTTCCCAGAAAATGACTGAAGTCCAAGGGGAGAAATAAATTACATTAAATAATTCTTATTTACTGCTGACTGTGGGATACGCTTCCTCTGTAATGCACTAATTGGCTACATCTTGTGCTTCGCAAAACAGAACGAAACCCAAACGAAACTCAACGGAAAAAGAGAAGGGATTAAATATATATTCTTAAGGTTAAAATGTTCATAAAAACCGACTTTATCTCAGAAATATTCTGAGAGACATAAAATAGAGCAAAATCAAACGAGTCTTTAGTCACAAAATGTACTACATCCCGCAATACTAGATTCAATTAATTTAATAAAATATAATATACATATAGATTCTGCACATTGTATTGCTTTTACCTAAGCAGAACGTATGCTTAAGTAAGCGTGATATAGGTTAACCTCTCTTAACCAGCTGGTTCTGTGATCCTTCTTTGGAAATATTTTACCCAGTGCCATTTTGGAATACAGTTTGTTTGCTTTTTTTTTCTTTTCTTTTCTTTTTCTTTTTTTTCCTTTTTCTATTACATGAAAGGAAGAAAACGTTTGGCACCAACAGAAAAGTAAGTCAGGGCTCCATTTCATTCTGATCAAAGGAAAAGCTAGGAAGTGTCAACAAGTCTTTCTTTGGGGCAGGAGGGGCTGACGTGCTGTCCGGAAGCAACGAATCCCCGATATCCACCGAGTCCTTGGAATCACAGGACGGAGCACGCCGCCTCAGGCAGGTATCTCCTCTGGCAGGTGAGATGCTGTGAGGTCCTCTGGGTAGCAAGCCCTGTTCGCTGGGTGGCTCTATAGATATACACGGAGGACTCAGTTTTTTCTTCTGCCGTGTTCCTTGCAAGCCTTCCATTTCACTTACCACCTGACTTATGAAGCCAGAAGAGCTCGATGTGGAATGGTGCTGAGGGCTGTTTTCCATTGAGCAAATTTCTATCGAATGTCTCCTTTGGTCATCTAACCAAGAGGGTGGTTTTTTTAGAAGACCTTGGGTGTCTACGCTGTGGTATTTCTTCAGGTCCTTCAACGTAACGCTGCCGGTATTGCCCATGTTCCTCTTAGGAGTGAGAGGCTGCGCCTCTGAACAGGCACTCGAGGCTGTGCAAGTTTCGGAAGGGAAAGGCTCCGAGGAGCTGTTTGTTTCAGACACTTCTTGGTCCATTGAGTCTCCAGGTGTCTCCTGATGAGAGTCCACACAAGCACACGATGCCGGTGCCTGCTTTGAAATATTATACTGATTGTGGGAATGCTGCTGCGTATGAACGCTTGCCCGGCTCCACGCAGCCAAATCTGCTCCTTCTGAGGGGGTCAGAGCCGATGCTGACTCCTCCTGGGGCACGTCTGGGTGGGAGGGCTCGCTCAGCTCGGCGTGGAGGTTCTCCTTGCTGTCTGAAGAGTCGTTCCTTATGGCCATCTGCACGGAGCGCACGGGAGTCAGGAGGAGGGGAGTTGCCAGATGGGAGAGACAGACCAAACAAAGGTTAGTACAGGCAAGGCACAACATTCATGGGGCACGCAGCTCAGCTGGGGTACCCATGGACCCATTGGGTCCTACAGCTCAGCCTGCATTGTGGGCTCTAGAGCTTCCTTCCCACAGTGATCTGTGGGCTTATCCCTGCGTAAGTGAGAGCAGAATTTGGCCCCTCATTCTTCATAAGTGGTTGACCTTTATCTTTCTCCTGGAAGGATGGAGAACTGCAGAACAGAATGCCCCCACCCAAACTCAGACACACTCTGGTTATCCAAAGGATGAAGGATGGCAAACACCTTTGAAATCTCAGGGGCACAAGTAGGAGTGGGAGAGGGAAGATGTGCAAGGGAACCTGTGCATTCCTCTCTCTAGCTCAAGTGATGCTGAGGGCATGGAGAAGATCCCCAAAGCCACCGACACCAGAGCAGCCACATCTGTGACCACTCCAGGGTGACAGCCCATCTCTGCCTTTGGGACAGCCTTGTCCCACGCTGGCATCACGACTCTGCACCATCTTGGACAGGGGAGCTCGAAGAGAGACGTGGAAGCTGGACTAGAGCATCTGTAATTGCTTCCACCTATTCTGGCGGTCCAGGCTTCCTCAGACACATTTAAACTTGGCCGCTCTGAGCCACACGCAGCGTCAGTGCGTGCTGGCCAAGAGTGCCTATGGCATGGTTTGAAGGCTTTGTTGTTCTGCAGCACTGCATCCCTTGCCAAAAAGGATTATAAATCAGCCCCATTAACCAGCCCTTAAAGGCAGTGTCTCGGCCTGAGAAGATTCTTAAATTATCTTAAAGATTAAAATCTTCATCAAGAAATTTGGAGGAAATGCATCCAGCTGGTCTCAGTCCTTTAGAGAAGTGTAAGGAGATGAAATCCCTCATTTTAAGGAATGCTTTCCTGACAAATTGCCCCCAAAATGATCTCAGGGTTTTTATAAAAGCTGTCCCACGAGCATCGTTGGAGCCAAATGATCTCTATTCAGGCAAAGCTCCCATCAGCTGCAGCACACACGTGCACACAGACACCAGCACTGCTGTCACACTGCACTGTGCCCTCCTTTGTTGTCCGTGAGAGGGGAGAGAACCCTGAGTGTGGCAAACGACTTTGTCCAAGGGCAGCTGATAATCCCTCCCAGTTAAAATGCTACAGCATCATGCTGGTAACTAACACACTGGAGAGCAGAGCTCGTTCTGGACTCATTGGTGCCACCAACTTTAGGGGGAATTCAGGGAGCAGGGACCACATTCATACCCTGAGAAGGGACACGGAGCACCCAACAGTAGAACACGACAGCAAGAAGTAATTCTTGTCATTACTTTTGCTCGTACACCAACCTGTGCTCACACAAAGGGCAGTGTCAGATACAGGCCTCTGTGGTTGCTGTCAGTGGTAACTGCTGGTGGAAGTGTTCTATTGGTTTCCTTCACAACAAAAGGACCCTATGCCATCCCACTGGTGTGTCCACATCTGGTGGGGGTTACACCGTGGGCACACAGTCCCGGAGCCAGAAAATCAGTGTAGTTTTAGGTTCAGGTTGAATTCCCCTGGAGAACAGCATCTGTGCAACGCCAAGGAGCACTTTCCTTGTGGGAGCTCAGCTCAGTGTCCGCCCAAAGCATCTCATCCTCTCAGCTTCATCTGTGAGTGCATCACTAATTGTCAAACATCCCAGAGTCTAAACGGCGTGTTTCTGTGGGGACTGTCCACCCTACAGCACGATGAAGGGGAAGGGAGCTTAAACACACATGTCAATGGTGGAGGAAAGTGCATGGACCAGGGATGTGGTGGACAAGATTTATCTAAGCACAAATTTAGGATAGGAGAGGGGACAATGGGGAAGGAAGGAGAGAGAAAAACAAAAAAGAAAAGAATGAAAATCTGAATTACATGCAATACGTGTAACAGTAAGGAAAAATGGGTACTGCAAATCAAAATGCTTTACTGGCTTGAGCTACAGTGACATGCCAGCAGCACATCAGTGCAGGCAGCAACAGGCACCAAGCAGGAGCATCTGAGCAAGCACAGCTGCTGTGAGCATCAAGGAGAGTTTGCTTCTTTGGAGACCAAGTTTCATGGTGGTTGGCCAACTAGAATATAATTAACTCTAACAGAAATCAAGTCCTGTTGCCAGAACCCACTTTACTTCCATTAATGGTGCCCCATGAGAGCAAACCCAAGGCAACACCTCGCAAGTGTTCAGGGGATGTGGATGACCCGCTGACCATGCCTGCTCACCACCCAAAGCTCACCACCCAAAGCTTTTTTCTTCCTGAAAGGTCACTCCAAGAACATGCTGCATGAGCAGGAAGAGGAGGGAGGGGTATAAATTAATTTAAATGTATGAAAGGGTTGAGAAGGAGAAGCCTTCAGAAAAGTGAACAAAATTAGGCTGAGAAAGTAATTTATTCTAGAGAGATCAATTGAAAAAGATGGGTCTGTTATCCATTAGAAAGTGAGAGAGAGTGGTTATGAACTGGAATCATGACATCAATTAGTTTCCCTATTAGCAGTGACTGGGGGAGCCGGCCAGCCCTCCACGAACAAATACATGCTAGGAATTTCTTATGTCAATTTAGTATTACAGACTAATGTAATTGTTAACCTTGGTACTTTGCATTCATTTTTAGAGCTTAATGAATCAACTGTCTAATTTGTCAGTGTTGATTAAAAGATGAAAGAAGTGGGAACGTTTCCATGCAGTAAGGAATTTACTTGGGACGAAATAAAGATGATGTATTCTGTGTATATAAAATCCGATGCAGAACTCCAGTATAAAGCAGAGTGATGGAATCAGATGTAGCTCCAGTCTGACCCAACAGCACAATGAAATGTTCTAAGATGTGAGAGTGAAGCACAAGTGTTCGTATTCTACTAAAAAGGATAAACGTGAACTTATGTTTCCAATCAGCCAGACTGCAATCTGTGATGAGATCTCTCAGATCTTTGGTTGAATCAGAACTTAAATCAATGCCAGGCAAAATAACCGAGATAAAACCAGGCACAAAATAGAGTAAGTTCTGTTCTGCATATACTCAACCTTTTCAAAAGCACGAAGGGGATTTGAAAGGATCCTAAGTTTCAGTTCCCGCTGCACAAACAATGTGCTTTCCATGGTGGTTTTGCACGCAGCGTGGTGCCCTGTAAGCAGTTTCCCCCTTTCAAGAAATGAGAGGAGTGAGGGGAAGGGCAGCCTGGGATGCAGTGTGCAGTCACCGTGTCCTTCCAAGCACTGAGAAAATCACAGCGGTTAAGAATTAGTTCCTTAACCCCAACGAGCCCCTGGGGAGCGTTTGGCTGCGGTTATGAAGAGACCCAAAGAAATGAAGTGCGAACGCCGCCGAGAACCTTCAGGCACTCGGCCAGAGGAGATGATACACAGTGCACACATTCTTTGGAGGCTCCTGGATGGCTTTCAGATCCAAACCCATCAACCTTCCTGTTATTTCTGCGGGAGAATTACAGTCCTCCTGAGGCTTCTCTGTGAACCCCTCCTTGAATCTAAATCACGGCTAACCTGGAAACGAAGCAATGCAAGACCCGAGCAGGCAGAGTGCTGCTTACCTGTCTGCGGAGCATCCGCTCGGCGGAAGGGGAGCGCACGGGGGAGCACAGCGGGGCTTTGCTCTCCCTGCCCAGTGGCTCCTGAGCTCTCACGTGGTGGAAATGGTCTTTTGGAATTTGCAGGAGGGAGCTGGTATCTGCCGGCTGCGACTGCACCGACGCCTTTGAACCTGGAGAGAGGAAGAAGAGAGAGGAGTGTGACTGCAGCCCTGTCTCAGTGACCTGTCAGAGGAAAGCCCTTTGTGCCTCGGAGCAGACAGGCACAGCAAGGGCACTGAATTCAGCAAGCAGCTCTTCATGGTTGGAAAAAACTTCCACCTACTAATAAATTCTTCCAAAATAGTCTATTATTTCATTTTTCTTGGCGCTCTCCCCCGATCCAGCTGGGACCAGCTCCCGTAAAGAACAGATGATGAACGAGAAGTTCATCTGGAATGGCAACGTCCATATCCCTGCTCAAGGGCCGATGACCCCGCAGGCACCACGCACCCCAGCCCTGCAGGGATGTGCCCCTCAGAGGTTCTGGAAAGGACATCCCCATACCCGAGCGCATGCAGAGGTCGCCTGCAGTGATCCCAACACCACACACACATACCGGGACTCACGTGGCAGTGAACCAACCTGGCAGCACTCAAGGTTGGCTTTACAGAGCAGCCCCAGAGAGGGAAACGCGTACTCTGCAGCCTCGTGCTGACCCTTGGTGGTTGCTGGCTACTTCTTCAGAAAGGGCTGCAGCTCTGCGAGCTCCCCCCCACCGCCTCAACATTTTTCAAAACAATCCATTTAACCTGGACCGAATCCCAGAGAATCTCATTTGTCCTGGAATCTTTCCCAGAACAACAGCCCCATTACGAAGGAGTATTCAAACAAATACCTCCTGCAAGCGCCAGTGTTTCTGACAACAAAACCTTTCTCAGCTTGAAATATTGTGGCTCAGTTGTGGAGATTTATTAGAGGTGACTGGCACCTTTCGCTGCCTTCACAGCACTTTACAATATTACAAACTGTGACCAGGTGGGCTGACGTGCCCCGTCCCGGCAGCGGTGACATTGCAGGGGGAACAGGACGATACGCACCACTGAGGTCGGGCACCATACCCAACTCTGAGCACTTTGGCCCCATTCAGGCAACTGGAACTTCACCAGTGGGAGAAAAACGAAAAAGCTTTGAGTGCTCAGCAGAGTTGTGAATTAAGACATCCGCTTTACCTTCCCAAAGTACTCCCCTACGTGTTGGTGGAGCTGCTTTTTTGGATGGGTGCACACAGGGGCAGTGCCTGACCCGGCCAGCTGGGGTTGCCAGAGGGATGGTGGGAGCTGAGAAGTGCTGCCTTGAAATGGGACCCAGAAATTACCCACTTTTTGCTCTTGACATAGTTCTTGCTCTAGACAGGAAGAATGTGTCCAAATTAAGGCTCAGTGGTACAGCACTGGGAACTCCCTCTGCAGCAAACAGGATTTTCTGTATGGCCAGGGTCTGTAACAAGGCAATTCCTTGCCTGTTACAGAGCCATACCTGCCAGCTCCACCAAACGTCACAGGAGCTCTGCGTTTGCTTCCAGTGGGATTTGACCAGGATTTCAGCTTTAACTTTTGCATTATGTACAGATTTCTCAAAGGATAGCACTTGACCTTGAAAAGTGCGTGCTGTGGCAGTGACTCCTCACAACTCCAGATTCAGCTTCCCCCATTGTGTCCACATCTTCTGCTGTTCAACAGCCGCTATTCATCTGAGTTCTCATTTCTATGCAAATTTCAACATCTTTTTTCTAATCTGCTCAAACCTCCCAGCATTCCGAGCAGGGCTGAAATGATGTTCTGCTTACGGGCTTTCCAACGACACCACTTGTAAAAACTTCTCTGTCTCATCTGTGACGGATGTGTGAATCCATGGCCTGCCAGGAGCGAGGCCGAGGGCAGCCCCCACAGCTGGAGCTGCAGCAATAGGAGGCAGCTGCAGGTACACACAGCCCTCCGTGTGCCCACACAGCTATCTGCAGCACGCTGTGCCTAAGAATACCTCCGTTCGTCTCCAAGGCGTGCATCCCAACCACGCACACCGACAAGGCCGATCCTACACACCCCCATCCGCTGCGGATCTCACACCGAGACCTCGCTCCATTCAGCACTCTTATATTCGTTTTACAGCCACTGAGAGACACCATTTTCCCTTCTTTCACAGATGCTCCCGTGCAGAGCTTCCAGAGCCTGCTGTGATGGGCAGTGCTGCAACGGGCACTGCTGCAGACAAGTACCACTCTGCAGGGCCTTCTGCCCGGAGGATGCAGACTGAGCTCGGGCCGTGCCAACAAGCTCAGCCATCCCACGGCTCTCTGTAAGCTCTGCAGAGCTACTCCACGGGTGCAGACACTCAGGTGCGGAAACAGAGCCCGGTTTGGTGCCGCCTATGTGTGGGGTCCCACTGTGAGCCCACGTCCGTACCTGAGTGCGCCTTGTGGGTTGGGTTCCCGTCGTGCAGGGAGGCAGTGCCGGGCCGGGAGCGCGGCTGGGACGTGTGGAACATGTAGCTGTCGTTGGGCAAGGAGTGCGTGCGACCCACCGACGGCTTCCTGACGCTCAGCAGGTCCTGGCCGGGGGACAGTGCCAATGCTGCGTCCCTGCAGCGCAGCTCAGCCTACGGAGAGAGGCAGTGAGGGAGCAGGAAGGCTGTGCCACCGCAGGCGTGCCCAGAGATGCAAGCGACAGCCATTGCAACCATGTGGCACGATGGGCATGCACATCGCCAGGATGTACGGGTGGCACAAATGGAGCTACCGGGAAGCTAAACCCCTCCTTCGCACTGTCGGGAAATTGTCACACGGAATGGACCACAAAAACAGAGGAAGCAACACTGCAGGAGTAAACCATGACTATTTCGGGGGTGTGAAGAAGGCATCATGCCTCAAGGCCAGCAGTAGACTCATGCTTTGTGTAACTTTGATCTTCTGCAGTAACAGTAAGGCTGTCTCTGAGTGCCCTCACCTGCAAGTCAGGCTTTTGCAAAGGTGAGCAGTTTCGTCTCCTAGCAAAAGACAAAATCAACAGAGCAAAACCCCACCAGAAGGAGTTTACAGAGAAAGTCCTCTATTCTGGCTGCCAGCACCACCTCCTCAGTTCTCTTCTCACACAATGAATAACCAAACCCATTTTATTGCAAGAGATATCTAAACCTACTGTCCTGGGGTTAAAGGCATTAGAATTAGAAGGGATCTAATAGGAGCAGAGGTTATTGTGTATGTGTTGACTGTGGAGTCTTTATAGCCAAAGAGTCTCATGGAGGAGGCAGCACCAGATGCAATATGGAATGAGCTCAAATTCGGGTGTGATTTCATAAGGAAATACATCTCCATCCATTCTTGTGTGTGACAGTTAGCAAAAATGGAAGTAAAGCCAGCTTCCCTATACAGTTCTACCAGAGCAATTATCCTTAAAAGGTTTCCTATGAGAGCCAGAGAAATCAGATGTGACACTGTGGTTAATACAGTGCATTGCTGAGCACTTCTGGAAAAACTCAGACCTGATTTTCTGACAATCCTTCGCTCAGTGTATTGGCAGTTTATCTGAAAGCAGCACTCTAAGGTCATTTTTTCCCATTTTTATCTCCGACCGTAAAAATAAAACTTTGCTGCACCATTTCATTTGCACAAAACACATAACGACATTAAACAAACTCAAAAAAAAAAAGAAAAAAAAAAAAAAAAAAAGGAGAAATCCCANAAGAAAAAAAAAAAAAAAAAAGGAGGGACAAAGAAGAGAAGAAAAGAAAAATAAACAAAGAGCACTGGAAAAGTGAACGATGGACACAGGTCTGCATCGCCGCGCAGTGCTTTCATGGGGACCCGGCAGCGAGGCACAGCTCCATGCCCCACACTGCAGCTGATGGCCATGAGCCCCCTCTGCTCCTCCTGCCTCCCCGTAAGAGCAGCGTTTAGCTTCAAATCACTTCACTTAGAGCAAAAACTCGAGAATTTGGATTTGAGATCCCAGCCAAACCCAGCATGTAAGCCGTCATCCCACTGCACAGCGCCCGCCTCCGCTGCTCCCGAGGGCGACCTCAGGCTGAGCTTCATGACCACCACTGGGAACGGCTGAAAAGCGATGCTCCGAGGGCAGCTCCAGGCAGTGGGGGGAGCTGGTGGTTTGGTTCATGGGCAGTTTTGACCAACGTGCTGTTTTGGCTTCGCTGGAAGGCAAAGCTGAAGTTTCCGTGAACCGAAAACTAAAAAAATTCCCAAACCAAACCTATTCTGAGTCAAACCAAACGTTCTGCCCGAGGTGTTTGTCAGCTACAGCTGTGCTGATGGGAAGGATAAGAACACCAAAAACGTGAACACGCTTTAACAGAAGTGTGCAGGAGTTTGGGAAGGTGCTCTGAGCACAGCACTGCGCGGCGCTGACGGAGCTCAGCACACGCTTGGCTCCTCCTCGTCTGCCCTTCTTTCCCTTTTGCTGAGGAAGGCATCTCTCCTGGCCAAACCCTCGAGACCTTTCCTGCTGTTCTGCTGTTCTCCCCCAGGACTCGAACGGGCATCTCCTCTCTCAGCCTCTCCAAACCAACTGCTTTTGGGGCAAAGTGCCCCACACAGAACTTTAAATGCAATTTACAAAGTCTTTTGCGTGTGGTGCCATGAAGCATGATGGGAAATATCGTCACGGTTTTAGAGGTGTTTCCCAAAGAAGTGCTAATTAGGATGACAACCAGCTAGAATGGCAGAGAAATTATCAACGGCACAAACATCCAACGGCAGATACATGGACAACAACAAGGAAAACGAGAATGACCCAAGAAATGTTGGAAGAGGAGTTATCGTACAGCAGAGAAAAAGCACTCGACTGCTACACAGCTAAAAATGTCTCATGTTTCAAAGAGGAGATGGTTGAGACAGGGTTCAAAATACTGGTTATTCCGTTCAGAAAGGCACAGAGCCATCCCAGCTTTTTCCCTTTTCTCAGTGAGATGACTGCCATCACCAAAGCAGCAGCATCTCAGAGAGATCCCCGTCTGATATCTGCGAGGCACACAGCCAGCCAGCGACCCAGGGGGGCTGCGCTGGTGAGACGAGGACCTCTCACACAGTCAGTCATTAGCTCGTGGTGTCTCCTCCACACAGCATCACTGATCGGTTTCAGATGGAGAGGAAATTTCAACCTTGTGGCTTTCCAGTGCATTTTTTGGACTATTTGTTTTACTTGCAGAAGGCGCTTTGCTTTACATATGACGCCTGTTCCTCTCGAGGAGCCAACTTTGTGGCCAAAGAGCAGTAACAGCCCACATCCTAACGGCATTAGGAAGGCTGGTGCTACTGGGGCTGATGCAGGAGCTACGAGTGCCATTAGGCAGGAGTAGGAGAACGCAGTATTTCGAACCCTGTACACATCAGACCGTACAGCGACCAGTGTATGTACATTGCTTTCCAGAGCATTAAGTAAGTGTGTGTGAGTGTCATCAGGAAAAGAGTCATCCGTCAGAGCTAAGGACCAGGACTTTTCAGAGAGAATATCTGACGTCAGAGACAGAGCCTCCATCTCAGCTAGAGGGATCTGAAGGGAGAGATGATTAAGCATAAGAAACCAGGACACAAATCTTCAGAGAAAAAAGTATCATAATCTAAACACTTCTAGACACCAAAGCAATATCCCTGCGGTGGGAGCAGCTACATCATGCACATCATTACTGGGGACAGAACATTAAAGAAACGGAGTATAACAAAGAAACAACGAGAAGAGTGGAACATTCATACTTAAGTGCTTACCGAGGGGTTGTGAGGGACTTTAAAGCCATACACTAATGCTAGCACTGCACGGTGTTGTTCTCCTGCCTTGGAGAAGTGGCAAAAGCAACGTTACCTTCCTGCAGGTGGCATCCATCCTCCCCTCGAGGGGAGGGCACAGGAGGCCACACCACCCCCTGCCCTCCCCACAGCATCCCACCCTGAGCTGCTGTGTGCCGGCCCAGAGCCGCTCTGCAGAGGGTGCAGGGAGTGCCCTTCCTGTGCTCTGGGGAGAGGATGGAGATCTCGCTCCTCCACAACGTGTGGGGCATCCAGGAACTTCCTAACAGTTCAACAGTGACAGTGAGAACCTTATGAGTGAGGACATCATGGGTCACCTGCAGCCTCCTGCCCAAAGAAGACGTCTGGACACCCCAGGTAATTTCTTTTAGTTTCCCAGCTCTCCCTGAGCATTTTTCCCCCTACTCTCTATATTTGAAAAGTCTTTCAGCAGCAGCGTGCTTTCCAGCAGAAAGCACAGAGGCCCAGACTGACTGTGCTCGAGTTGCCCAAGGGCAGGATTCCCTCACTACAAGAAATGGACATCTGTGGGCTGAGATAAAGCAAACTGTGGGCAGCTGTGATAAGCCTCTGGTCAGAGCTCGGTGGGATGCACTCCAGCAACGCACGAGAGATGCTCTGGAGCTCCTCCTGACTTCCTATGGAGTCCCCAAAGAGGCAGCACTGGGATGGCAGCAGTGCAGGGATGGCGATCCCAAATGGGGACAGCAGTGGCCATTGGGGCTGGGGGGAGGAAGGGGGGGTGGGAGCTCTGTGCACCACTTTGCTTTCTGTGCCACTCCATCTTCTCTGGGAGCATGACAAATGCTGTGAGCAGAAAAGCCAAAAGGTAAACAAAACGGCCTCCCTTCTCCCGAAATGGGGGTTGAGGCAGTCAAAGCATTCGGATGGAAACATTCAAATGATTTATAGGTTTGTTAATTGCAGCGAAAACTAAAAACTATAAAAAAATATACACAAATCTAGCTTAAATTTTAAAAGGAAAAGTCACTGCAAACAGGAGTGCTATATTTTTTCATTACGTAAAAATGTCAAAACAGGAGCCTGGTTTTGCTGCAGCAGCACTTTCTGCGAGCACTGTTGTGACAGCAGCTTCCCCAGCAGCGCCCGGCCCTCCCCACCACCCCCAGCCAGCACTGCTCCGTGCAGACCTGAGCCTGCTCCTTTCCCCTAATGAACCTCCGAGGTGGATAATTTAGAGTGCTGGGGAGCTCGTAAATAAGCGCAGTGGTTTAGCAAGGAACCTTCTGCTATTTATAGCCAGAAAGAAATGAAGAAATACGGAATTTGCTCAATTCCAAATGCAGAAAAAGGCATGTCTGAATTGCTGTTACGGCTGCTGCTGTGAGTAAGGGGAAATATTTGCTCTGAAGAACAGCATGCATGGAAAAGAAGGATTTTTCTTCTAAGTAAATGAACGAATCTTAAGTGAGTACTACAGCCCCTGTTGGAGGAAGTGCTGGAGCACACCGCTGCTGAAGGACATCACTGGGGCTGCCTTGCCTCGGCACTCAGCACAGAGCAGACATCGGGACCTCACTCACACTGACCCACTTCCAAGAAACCTCTTTAGGAAAAGCATTGAAAACCAGATTTTGCTGTGGTATCAGTAGGCAAGAGATGCAGCGATCACTTCCTGATCCCTCCCAGCTCAGCCTCTCCTCTGGACCAGCTTGTGCTGTCCTCCCTGCTCGGGGCAGGAGCAAGAAACCAACACAAGGACCCCACCAGGGCGTGAAGGTGGGTGCTGTGTCTTCCCTACAATACTCAAGAGCAGCACATACAATGAAAAGCTCCTCACTGCATTGAAGACAGAAACTCAAAACTTGTGTTTTTCCTCGTGCATCAATATATACAGCTTCGTAAAATCAGATATCACCTCAACTCCCACAGAACAATCCTTCAAAACCCCTGTGACTGCATTACACAAAGCAGAGAACTCAGACTCTCTATTAAAGGTCTCAGTGAAATCGAGTTTGGATGGAGACTTTGCAGGAAAGAGGAATATTAACCTGGTTCTCAGAGTTGTAATATTCAGGAGCAGGGAGGGCATAGTGATGGCACACAGAGCCTGACAGGTTGTCCATCAGCTTCAGCTCTCCTTCCAGAGACTCCTGGATCAGCAGGGATATGGTATCAAACAAGTGCCTTTCCTAGGAGCGGTGTGTGCATGCAGGAGGGGAGGGCCGACCAGAGAGAGGGATGGAGACAGAGAGAAAAAAGGACAGCGTGGAAAACCCAAACGAGTAAAAGGGAGATAAAAAAAAAAATAATAAAACAGGATAGAAGGGAAAGAAGAAAAAAGACAAACATTAATGGAGAACAGCAGTAACAAACAGGACAGGCAAGGTGCTGCAGAGAGGAGAGAACAGCTCAGTAATGTCACGGCCGCAGTGACAGCTTGCTCTGACACCACGTGTCACTGTGCCAGCTGCGATGGGGCACTGCAGGCTGAGGGCTGTGTGCCACAGGAGCACAATTTGAGCAGAGAGGACCTCACGTTGGATAGCTCAGTGCTCGGTCACGCACATTGGAGTCACCTGACTTGAGGGGGTGCTGAGCATCCTGCCCACAAAAACGGCCGTGTCACCATCCCCAATGCCACGCGTGGCCCGAAGTGCCCCGCCGTGTCTGCTCACAGCACAGACAGCAGAGCATGTGCAGGGGGTGCACGGCATCCAGCTCTCACGGGCAGCATGGCAGCAGTCTGAGTGTTGCACTTTTGTGTACGAACGCTCGGCGCACACAATGGAATGAGGACCGTCGGTGCAGTCAGACAGCACACAGTGCAAAAATCCCAGGGACGAGGCAAGCGAAAGAGCATGCTGACCACGGTCCTTGCAGGGTCACGTCCTGGGAATTGCATTCCTCTGCTGTCGTGCTCAGGCATCGGATTTGTCCTGAAGAGTTTGGCTGACACAATAAATAATTGGAATGAAATCTCCCGGAGGTTTACAAAGGCTCTGCTTGGGTGAAAGAGCAAGGAAGATGCTCCAGAGAAGTCGAGCAGAATAAGCCCTTCCCAATGCCGCATTCAGGGATGGGTGTAAGGGCTGCCAGCACCCTCACCGTGCTGCCCTGCTGTTCTGCAATTTCCCTTCCTGCTGCACAGCAGTAGAGCTGAGGACAGTTTGCCAGTACTCTGCTCAACACGCACAGCAGCAGTTGGGGCATGTTATTTCTTCCTAGAGAATATAATGAGTCTGGATTTCCCCATATTGCCCTGAACTCCTCTTCTGTGTGCCAAGGAGAAGCTTTGGACTCCATCTCCGACATCAGTGGCTCCTAATGGAACCAGAAATTGCTGGTAGCTTAGAAACTGAAACAAAGCTTAAGCGGAGATTTACTCTTTTTGCTCTTGGACTAAAAATCTTAAATGAGTTTTTCGTGCATTAAAATACTCATTAGTCCACCCCAGGCAGAGGCCAAGAAACGCCGTTGTGAAATCATGATGTAATAAAAGCTAATGAGCTCTGTGTAGGGTTTAACCCAATTTGCCATCAGCTAAGACTAAAAAAAGGGCTGGAGCATTTTTCTTGCATAATTCCAGCACCGCTCCCTCCCAGGGGACACGTCTGGGCCTTGACCCCTCCTCCCCATCCCTCAGACAGAGCTCCACGCAGACACGGTGCTCGGAGTGCTGCTCACTGCTGGGCTGTGTCTGCTGAGCCCCGGATTATCCCACTGTTAATGGAGTTTTTTTCTTTTGAGCATGGTCGCAGGGGTGGCTTTTAAATTGAGATTCTTTAAAACAAATTTAATACTTAAGCAAAGATTAGCCAAGTTCTGCTCCCCTTTTATGTTGCGGTTTGTGGCTGGCATTAGAAAAGCAAACTTATTACGCTCGCAATTTTGCACTCACGAAGGGCCGAGCCCAGGCTCTGCATCAGAGCTAATTTGGAGTCAGCTCTGGATGTGGCAGCTCAGGCACATCTCCAGAACAAATCACAAAGCTCCCTGCACCGAGGTGGGCTGCAGCCCAGCCCTGTGCTTCCTCCTGGAGTGCCCCACAGAGCAGCGAGGAATGCAAGCCCCAGAGCATGGCACACCTGCTCCTTCCCTGCCCCCTCGTGCACACCTTTCCCGAGCAGAAACACAAGGTGACCCCTCTGCCCCCTCCAGCCCAGCTTCTCACCATAGGGTAAACTAACGAGAGCTGAGAATCCACCTTGAATTGCAGGGGATTGGGGCATCCACGGGGGCTCTCGGGCCTCTCGCAACCGACACTGCCCATCCACGTGAAGATGTCTGAGGGGCTGTGCTGGCCTGGGCTGATGGTCTTCATCTCCATCTCCAGTTCTGCCTCGAGCTCTGCCTCCTCCTTAGCCTCCTTGTTGCTCTCCTCCAGGTGCTTCATGAGCACGGCGATCACCACGTTCACCAGGACAAACTGGGCCGTCAGCACAAAGGAGACGAAGTAGATGGGTGAGATGACAGTGTTGTAGCAGGTGGACTCCTGGTCGCAGTCTCGCAGCGTGTCCTGGAAACAGGAGGAGAAGACTGATAAGAGTTAGCAGCCTCACACTATGCCAGGGGCTCAGGTTGGGCATTGGGAACAATTTCTTCTCCCAGCAAGCAGCAATACACCGGCACAGGCAGCCCAAGGAGCAGGACAGCCCCGGGGTGCTCAGCACTGCAGAGCTGTGGCTCTGAGAGACGTGGTCAGAGCGGTGGTGGGGTGGGCTGAGGGGGGTGGACGCCCTCAGAGGGCTCTTCCAACCCAAACGATTCCGCGATTCCCTCTTTCCATGGGCTCCTCACCTTCATTATCCCGTTCCAGTTGTCCCCCGTGGAGACGCGGAACAGGGTGAGGAAGGCCATCCCGAAGTTGCGGAAGGTGGCGTGCCGGCCCAGCCCCTCGCAGGGGTGCGTGTCATCACACTCTGCGGGACAAAGCGCAGTCAGACCCCGCTCGCCCGGCGCCCACCCACTGCCACCAGCACGGGGCAGGGCAGCACTCACCCAGGTCACCAAAGAGCTCCACTCCAAGAGCTGCAAATATGAAAAACAACAACATGAAGAGAAGACCCAGATTCCCCACCTGGAAAGAGAAAAAGAAACGGGGGGAAAAAAAAACACAAGAAAGAACATTCATTGATTTTTTTGTTCCAGACCTGTTTCTTGCTGTATTCTTTAATCCAAAACTTAAATTGCTTCAGGGGGAAAATGACCTCAATGTGAGGACTGTATCTCAGACTGTGCTTCAGAAGGGAAATGTGATTATCTAATGACAGCAGAGATAAAATGATTAGCATTCCTCTGCAACAAGACATCAGCCGTGGGCCCGAGGAGGTGCGGTGCCGTGCAGGGGGTTACCTGGGGCAGCGCTTGCATCACGGTGTCCAGCAGAGCTCTCATCCCTACAGCCATCTTCAGCAGCTTCAGCACTGCAGAAAACACGGTTTGTGATATGGTAACGGCAGCATTAAGTACAGAGGAGCAAACCCCGTCCCTCTCACAGCAATGGGTTGTAGGAGGACAAATGTGAAATGATGGCAAGAGTTCTCCGTTAGCCACGATGGCTCCTGCCCTTTGACACTGCTCCTGGTTGCTTGGATACTGCTGAAGTCCTGCGCCTTGCAGCATCACCTGTGCTGAGAGGTGGGGGAAGCACTGCCGTTCTGCCGGGCTTTCCTCTCCCCTCTCACTGATTTGGCACTCTGGCACCCACTGGGAGCACAGGGTCATAATGCTGGCTCCAGCAAGCAAGCCAGGTAACGAGTTGAGAGCAAAAGGCAAGTTCCCCTGCTGTTCTGCTTTAAAGCTTGCAGTCAGGAGGAGCGGGGTCCCTCGGTGCCTCTCACACCGCCGAGCACACTGGGTTTGCTCCCAGTGGGTTCTGAACCCAACGGAAGAGGTGACAGAGAGCATCATTCCCCACACCACCACTGCTGGGCCCCCTCCTTCTTCCCCTGCACCGAGCAGCTGTTTCCCAGCTCTGGGGCCACTTTCCCACTTTCATAGGCTGCCCACTTGCAAATGTGATTCACTGAATTACATCTCTTCCAGGATGCTGCATACCCAGTTTGAAAGTGTATATATTTTTAATTCTGAAAGGGATCCAGTGCAAAGGAAAACACTTTTTCCCCCACCCCTTGAGACACAGCAGCATTTCATTTCTTCCCCAATTCCCTCTTTGCTTAGAAGAGGGCCGCAATCATAGCAATTATACCTCAGAGCACAACACTGCCCTTCAGGAGAGCCTGGCAGTGCTTTATTAAGAGCCTGAGTGCTCACATTTTGCATCTCCGTCATTTGGACCCACGAGGTCTCTGCTGGGAAAGTTCCAGCCCTAAAGGAGCTGGCTTCCCAGCCCAGTACATGTCGTTGCAGTGTGCAGGGACAGATGGATGCTCAGTGACAAGGCAAGTTTTGTCATAGTGTGGAGAGATGTAAAGCCCCACGGGAAATTGAATTTATTAGATGCTTGTCTTTTAAAGCCAATGCACTCAGGCTCGTGTACTGTAATCCCCGTTAGAGACAGCTTTGATTTGACTGGCATCATTTCCCAGGTATATCTCTGGGAGTTACAACCACAGCTATTTGTCCTTTAGTTCTAAGCTCTCAGCCTTCAAGCTCTCTTAAGATAGAAACACATGGTCAGTTGGCTCAGCTCTTTGGCTCCTCGCAAGTATTTTCCTCCATTGTTCTTTTATTTGTTTACAGACTGCTGATGCCAGAGCTATGCACACTGTGATGAGGATGTGCCCCAGCACTGTTTCCCAACACTTAACTCTCTCCTGGAGGGAACCCTGCACCTCAACACAAGCAGATTCTGCTTAATTTGTCTCACCTCGAGCAATCCTGAGAACCCTCATGATTCGGATAATAGTGGGGTTAATTGGTAGCGAAGCATTCACCTCAATCTCTTCCAGAGTGATACCCATGATAGACAGCAGCACAATTGCCAGATCTAATTGGTTCCATCTGGAGACAACACAAAATGAAGTTTAACATCTACTAAGAAGCTGGCAACAGGAGGCAGCTTGTTTCACACGAATTCCAGGCATTTCAATGGCTCTCGCACTCAAACGAATCTGCAGCATTTTTCTGAGGGTATTATACAAATGCAGTTACGTTATGAAATCATTATAACTAACACAGCTAGTTATAAAATCAGCCAACGATGCTCTCAACTGAAGGGAATTAGAAGCAAAGCAGTTCTGCACCCAGAGGCTGTGGGGCTCAGGGGTGATGCTGCAGCTGCTGATGGCCCTGGGCAGACCCAGCACACAGGGGATTGGGAGGACTGGACCCCTGAGGCAGTGCTCATGGCAAGACCTGCTCTGGGCATAAAATAATCCCTGAGGGGGTACGAGAGGGGAAATTTAGAGAAAGATGCCATTTTGAACGCCACTTGGCTTCTGCATGAGAAGAGGTCCTTTTCCTCTTGGTCAGGTTCTCACTCTCAGGACAAACAGTCTCGATTCACTGAGCCCTCCTGGTTCTGTGTGCACATGGCTGGTGTTAGGAGGGGACCTGCTGCCTGCCACTGCACTGCTCTCGTTTGTCCGCCCACCACACTCCTCCTCACACACACTCCTTTCCCCAACCCTCACCCCAGCTCAGTTCCAACCTGCCACACCAAAAAGCATTCCAAGTGTTACACTGCTAACACCAGGGGCATCACCGGGCTCCAGAGCCCCAACCTTGGGCAGCTGTCTCCTGCAGCCCCCAGGCAGCTGAGCTGCGTTACCTGTCTTGGAAGAAGCGTCGGAACCCGAAGGCAATGAGCTTGGAGACGGACTCCAGGACAAAGATAACGGTGAAGATGTAATTGCAAATCTTCAGGGCTTCGTCGAGAACCTGTGGTGTGGACAGAGCTGAAGTTGGGTGGCAGCTCTGTGCCAGCAGGCCTGCCCTCACTGTGCTCCACCAGCACTACTCAACTCCTACCAGGACAAAAGGCTGCAGCTGTGACCTCAGCAGGATGACAAGTCTCCCACCAGGATCATCTATTCCAACCATCAACCCATCCCTGCCATGCCACTAAACCATGTCACCCAGTGCCGTATCCACCCTTCCCACAAACACCTCCAGCACCAACATGCCAAGAAGTCATCCTGCTGGGTACAGCACTGCATGGCACACTCAGCCTCTAAAGTGTCTGCAGGACCCTCACACCCCATACAGACCAGAGCGGCCCTGGGGCCCTGGTTCAGCCCCCTGTGCTGTCATCCCCCAGCACACCGATCTTGGGGTTATGGGTCTCCATACCAGAGGCTTAGAGACAAAATGCTATTTTCCTACAGAAAATTAAAAACAAAAGGCTGCCCAGCATTGTTATGATAGAAGAGAAAACGCGTTGGTAAGCTGCACACCCGCACAGTGCCAATACAGGCTCCACAGCCAGCAGCATTTCTCATCACCGAATGACTGAATCACGCAGGAGCTGTCCGGGGCACTGGAAGGTGACCCAAACAGAAGACATAAATTGTTCTTGTGCCTTTCCACTGTTTGGCTCCTGTATGATAGGCTGGAGAATATTTTTCCCCTTTCTTTATTGTCTTTTTTTTTTATTTTTACATTAAGTATTCAAACCCTGTGTAGTATTAGAGAATATTCCCTCCTATTGTGTGCTGCATTTATTCATTCTGAAAGTAGCTAATAAAAATAAGTACAAGGTATATGGCAAAAGCACCTATTTCCATCTCATTCTTGTGCACAAGAGGCTTGACAGCCCAGGACACGCTGTTTTTATTTCCAGTATATGACCGAACCCAGCAACTGAGCGTACTGATACATTAAAATGTATTTTGAGGACCAGCACATAACCCAGTGCCTGTGAAAATTAAGCCCTATGGGACTTTGGGGATTTGGGACAAACTTTGCAAAGCAGAAAGATTTCACAAGTGCAACTTTTTTCCCCTTTTTCTCTCTTGCAAGAATGTTAAGTCAAATAGAAGGTTTTAATAACGATCTTCTGTAGCTAATGACACAAACACGCTCCCATCCTGACTGTCAGAGCAGTCACCTTATAGCAAACTAGAGGGGAGAGGTCCAACAGGCTCCAGGTATCGATGGCCACAGCCTGGGCTGGAAGCCAGGCACAGGCTGGATACCTTGAGGGGTGCCAAGGGATGAGTTGGCCACGGTGAACGGGGCCCCCATATCAAAGAGCAAAAGTGTCCTTAGCCGTGCCCCACCAGCCACACCCTGCCCACCAGCCCCCTGACCTTCGGCTGCTGGTAGTGCTCCATTGCCATGGTGATCACGTTGAGGCCGATGACGCCCGTGATGAACAAATCCAGGTAATGGCTGGTGCACATCTGGTGGATCAGGAAGCGGAAGCGGGAGTAATCCGAATAGTAGGGCTTGCACTGTGCTTCTGCAGCGGGAGGAGGAGAGCGGAGAGGCACATCAAGTCACTTCCCTGTGTCTCCCTGCCGTCAACGCACCCTCACTTTCCAGACTCCAAAGATGACAAATTCTAGATTACAGCAACATGCTGTCCTCTTCTTCCCCTCCCTCCCTCTTTGCTGGCACGTTACCACCTTTAATACACAGCAGGGCTCCCATCATTTTCCATCCATTAAACATCTTGAGCGGGACATGCGCTATACTCAGCTTTATGGCATCAGGGATGAGGTGAGCTGGGATCACCGTGGTGCTGAGTGTTTTCACCATTGGGAAATTTCAATTAAGTTTAAATTAAGCCGACAATTTTTGTTGCTTCTGAGCTTAGAAAGTCCCCAAAGTATCCAAAAGCCCAATTAGCAGTCAGATGTTGGGGACAGATTTTAGCACCAATGGCTTAGAAATAAAGGGCATTCAGTTAGCGGTGGTCTTTGAAAGAGAAGTAATTCGGCCCTATTATGTTCTTGGCAATAAACTGTGGAGAGAACAAAATTCAACACTTTGGCTGTCAGAGCCATGAAAAATGGTCCATAAAAATACCGAGGAAAAGCGATCAGTCAGCCTTAGCGATTAGAATATAACGATCCTCCGTTTATACAAGATTATCAGAGCACAGATTTCGCTGTTCAACTCATTCCCAGGGCGGGCTGCCTCACAACGACATGTGCTCTTTAGACCCCGAATGTTCCTACAGATAAACTCATTTACTCACCTAATCTCTAATGAGGAAATGCCAAGGCTGAGTATATCATTCAGTACAATTTTCAAGGAGGCATTATAATGCAGATTGAAGTGGAAAGGACTGTCTTGAATATGTCAGAGTGTAACGTCGCTCTACTAATTAGATGATCAAGTGGTTATGAAAATCGCCGAGCTGTAAGAATTACACGGCTTGATATTCACTGCAAACGTACAGCTCGATGCACAGCTCCAAGCAGAAAGTTGGGCAGAACGGGGCCGTGAAGCCCGGGTTTCAGCTGCCCTCAGGGAGGACTAATTTTAGAAGATTAAGTTTTGCCTGGAAATAGAATTCACTTCGTCAATAGTCGGTGGCATTGCAATCAAAACCACAGACTTAATGGTTTTGCACACTCTCTGCTTCATGACAAGATTCTGAAAATCAGAGTTTGCTTTTTCCATAGAGACAGGCTTTTCCCTACAGCCCAGGCACCGGAGACACAAACCAGGGAGCAGTTTTATTCTGTAGGGGTTTGGCATGTCCACAATTCGGCCTCAGTGTAGTCACGTTAGGCAGTGTTAATATTGACTTCCTGATCCGCAGTGTGCTGTAGGGGATCTGTGCTGGAGTGCTAAAGCACAGCACTGATGGGAAGGTCTGTACGATGAATTGCCACGCTGAATCTATCGACTGCTTATAAAAAAAGCAGACAGGCAGCTGCTGACTCACTCGTAAGACTATGGCAGATATCACTGAATCTGCATAAATCTCCATAAAGTCAAGATATCTCGATCGCATTATGCTAAATTATGAGTAGCAAATTAACTAAAATGTTTGAATACAATTAAGTCAGGAACAGGACCTATTTTTATGAACCAACTTATCATCTCAGTAAGAAACGCCATCGTAATTGGATCACTTACTTCTCTACATCTATGTATAATTCACATTCAAAAAGAAAAATGTCAGTGTTTCTGCCTTTCCTTGCAGTGGATTTACTTATGAATAATTACTCTGGAATTCATGTTTGTTCAGCTTTGATTGACAGGTAATTCCAAATCCTACAGAATAGCACCGACACTGTTAGAACAGAGAGAGGATTTAGAGAGAGGCTGAGAAACGTCTCCTGTGCAGGGATCTGCACCCAGATGAGCTGCTGCGTGACCTTATAAGCAGGGTTGCTAATTGCTCGTCAATCTTCCCCCTCCACGCAGCACCACTGCTCTCTCTTGGCTTTCCTGGCACATCCTCAGGGTTCCCATAGCCAAACATCCCCAGATGCTGCCTTAGGAAACTGCCGTTGGTAAATGCTTTGTCCTTCACCGTCAGTTCTGTGACGAGGGGATTTGCCAACCCTGTTTATAAACCACACCAGCACTCGTTGCACCGTGCTCCACATGCTGGCCATGCAAATCAGTGCAGCACCGAACTCACCCAGCAATGAACCAACCACACACCGACAGCATGCTGCCCGAGCAGCGGGCACACAGCACTGTGCCTAGGGAGGCAGGGAGCTTCTGAGCACACCCGCTGCTTTTCCGCTATTGTATCAGTAGCACCCATTTAGGATCAGCAGGTTTCGGCACGGCAGTCGGGTGTTACTCGCGTGTAATTATCCCATGCAAAGCCCCTGCCCCCCATCGCACAGCAATCTTTGTAAGTATTGCAATAAAGATCTAAACAATACCAACATCTTGGGAAATACAGACATCTGTTAAACTCCAGGTGGTGAACTTCACAACTAACACAACACCACATTACTGTACTGTTACAATACACTGTGTCAAGAACAACGAGAGCTCTGGGTTAGTCTCGGTCATCACGGAAAGGTTAACTGCTTCCCGGCACACGTGGTGTTAAAGAAACGAGAGGAGCAAATGAACAAAAGAAAGAAGAACTGGCAGAATGAGAATGTGAGAGAACGGGAAAATACAGCAAAAGCCCACTACGAAACATCAGGCTGGTAGTAAACAGGATGTAAATCAAGCTGCTTCACCGTGGCTGCGGGCCAGGAGCGGGGCCAAGGAGCTGTCTCAGATGGAGATACAGCTCTGCTGGATACAACCAGCTCAGGCTGTGGGTCACAAGCAATTTCCTCCTAGCCCAGGTAGGATGTGCATTTGGCAGAGGGAGATGGTGGCCCCGTAGGGCTGCAGCAGCAGGGTTAATGCCTGGCGTGGCAGCATCAGCCTTCGGCTCATCATCACTTTGAGCGCTCTGCTCGGGGAGTTTCCCAAGCAGACTTTCCCTGCACCACCTCACTGTCGGTGCCAGGCAGATATGACAGCCCTACAACTGCGGTCCCTGCAGGGCAGCTCGTGTCACCGCTGGCACGGGGCTGCCTCCCAATATCACCCTGTCAAGAGAGAAATTGCTGCTTTCCCCACAGTGCCTTTGCAGCCGGAGCTGTGTGGGCGCAGGAAATTGGAATTCACGAGAGTGGGACAATTCCATTACAATCTCCTCTGGCTTTTTCCTTCTTCTGTAATAAGGGAATTAACTCCTTTGCAGGTCTGGGTAGATCTGGAGGACGGCAGCAAGCCGTGAGCAATGAGCCCATGACGCAGCTGGATTTACAAACCGTATCAGGAATATTATTAGGTTAAGAAGTAGTTTGCACTGAAGGAACTTTTTGCTTTTTCCTTTTTGTTTAAACAGAGCATTTTACTTGGCTTTTATTGTACTGAATGGATTTATATTAAATAAATAAATAAAAAGCAAAACAGAAAATAAATTATTTCCACTGTGAAGTTTCCAGTTGTGACAGAACACAGACTTATGAAAAAAAAAAAAAAAAAGGAAAAAAAAAAAACCTCCAATACCCACCGAAGCACCAGCAGGGGGGGCCCCCCCCCCCCCCCC
>VXAB01005934.1:276-10915 GCA_013399175.1 Odontophorus gujanensis | reverse complement strand
CCCGGCAGCCGTGCCCCCCCCCCCCCCCCCCATTATCATCACACCAAGAAGACCATGGCTGTGGGATCCCCCTGAGCAGCAGGAGGGCCACCCCCCACCCCACTGCCACTCCATGGGGGCTGCCGGGCACCCCTGTGCGTTCTGAGATGAGACCCAATGGAAAGGCAACACAAAGCACAGCCTGAGTCTGCACGGGATAGCGGAGGGGACCAGAATGAGTTCAGTGCCCTAAAAAGAAAACAACGTAACCAGGTTTGATGCAACTCCACATGACCAGAAGAGGCTTCAGGACCATAAAAACAGGGGACGTGGCTCACAGCCCGGCGGGACCCCAGCACTGCATGAGGTCAGACAGAGAGCGGCTGCAGGGAGGACAGGGCCCACCAAGGAGAGCAAGAACAGAGGCAAAGAAACAAAAACACTGGGAAGGAAAGCGGGAAGGAGGGTCGGGACTAAAGCATGTTGTGAGAACTTCCACCACAGCCCCACAAATAGGAAGGTGGGAACCTCCGTCCCCTGAGCTGTCCCTCGCACTCGAAGCTGGCAGCTCTCACCATGCTGCTGTTGCTTTATCAGTACACCTGGCACTGTCTGACAGACGGATGGAGCTCTGCAGTGGGAAATTTTTCACAGGTGAGAGTTTTAACAGCACAATTTTCCCAGAGCATTATTTCTGTTGACTATTGCAGATATATTTGTTTCTATGTTGGTAGATTGTTCAGGCTAATAATTGTGAGCTACGAATTAAACAAAACCTGCTTGCCTGATCAAAGCTTCTCCTGAAAGTAAAAAGGGAAAGGTTGATGGCAGCGCATGGCAAGTCAGGGGGCAGAGCATGGCCTGAGTCCTGCAGAGGGCACAAGGCAGTGCCTTTACTCCTTTTAACCCAGGAGAGGCCCACGGATGGAGCAGCTCTCAATCAGCGTGAGGAATTCATAGGTTTGGTAGAACTACAGATAATCCCTCATCATAGCATCACACTATGGCTTGGGTTGGAAGGGACTTGAAAGTTCACTTAATTCCAGCCCTGCTGGAGGTCGTGTGGGGCTGGTCCTGGGCCTCATCCTGCTGTATCGTGCCTCCCTGCGTGGAGGCAAAGGGTGGAGAAGGAATGAAACAACCTCCCTAAGTGGGTCTGCCCACCCGCCCTGCAAACTGCTCAGACTCCTCAGCCTGCAGTCGGAAAGCCAGAGTGAACAAATCAAGGATCCCTTTCATAGTCCAGTCATTATTCTCTGAAAAGAACGAAACAAACAAACAAAAAAATGAACAACAACAACAAAAAAAACAACAAGAAGAGAAGCCATGAGAACGTCTGACAGCGCTTTAACTAAAACCGGAAGAAAAAATGACTGAAAAAACAGAAGATGACCAAAGGATAAATTAAGGATTTGCAGGTGTCAGTCCTGAGCCAGGTCGGCAGACCTGCAGTCAGAACGAGACGTGTGCCACGAGGGAAGCGCCCGAGCCTTGCACCACACACATGGTTTAGTGGGATGCCTCACAGCAGCGTGGCCAGCCGTTAGTTACACAGCACTGCCATTCACGTGGGACGAGACGCGACAGCTTCCCAGTACCTTGCACTGCACTGGCTGTGCTCTCCATTAACACATCATCCAGCATTAGATCTAAAAGAACGAAACGGCATTAATCATCCGGCAGGACACACGGCAAGACTTCCCTTCCCCGTCAGAGGTTCCTATGGCTCTCCATTGCCTCCATTGAGTATCTCCTGGCGGATCCTCTCCTCGCATCTCATGGAGGGCGGGCTCAGGTACTGGGGCTCATCGGGAAAACACAAAGGGCTCTCGTGCTCTTCCCATGGTGGGAGCCCAAGAGATCCCCAAGAGTGCCCTGGCTTGGTGATGAGGAGGAGGAGGCAGTCCTGAAGGACAGACCAGGTACCTGAGGTAGGGCACACATCCTGCTGGGCCAGCGCCTGGCAGCAGCCACTGCATTGCCCACACCTCACCAAAACGGGGGGAGGTCCCACACACTTCTCTGCTTTGCAGATGTCAGACTGGGGAACTGCATTTGAAAAGTCTATGAAGAAAAACAACTGTTAGATGGCTACATCTGGCCGCATGAAAAACAGACATCTGTAGGTGGGTTTGGGCACCGGGGGACCCTCAGGACGCCCTGCCAGAAGGAGCCCCCATGCAGTTGTTGGCACAGTCCCTAACTTGGCATCGCCTGCAAGCTCCTGCCATGCAGGATGAAGCTAAGCAATGGTATCTGCTGGCCCTGAGGGCAAAGCTAGACACAGCTGATTAAAGACAACGTTTTGCTGAACACGAACAGGGAAAACTGTTGTGAAGAGATTTGGAGGGCTTCAGACTTTGCTCTTCAAAGGCTTTTATGGCAATTGAATTCTCAGCAATATTTGATCCTCAATAAAGCAGCTGTTTATTGCCTCTTTAATTAGACATTTCATAGGACTGAATGAATAACTGTATCTCCAAGGATGGTTTGTGATTCCTTCCCGCTGGGAAACTGCCCAGACTTACATCTTTTCTTCATCTAGTTCCTCTAGCATGATAAATAAGGTCATCCATAATAACTAAACATCTATTTTTCTTCTATGTCTGCCTTCCAAAACTGTGACTTTAAATAGGGATCTTCCTGTTTGGTGTTTATTTCTTTTTGTGTTTAAAAGCATTTTCTACACCATCGACCTGAAACAGTGCCTGAGAAATTGGGCTGACCAAAAGAGGTTCCCAGGAACCACCAATTCCACCCAGATCTCACTTAACTGAGAATTTTCTGAATCATATACAGGGAAAGAAAACGGCAGATAACCAGTTCTAAATTACCCAAAAAGAGTAATGGTCACCATCCACTTAGAGAAAGAAAAAATTGCTTACCCATCCCAAGAATCAGAGCTCACCAAACACTCCAAAAGAAGGGACCTCCAGGTGGAGACCCTTCCCTTGTGGCAGCCAGCCCTGAAATGAGGCTCTGGGAGGGGTGGAACCTTCTGGTCACACAGGTGAATTGCTTTCAGCTGTGCTCCCAGGGTTGGCTGCTTCCCTGCTCCAGGTGCTCAATCACTGATTGAGGCTGTGACTCAGCAGTTCCCATACAGTGTTCTCCATCACTCCGGAGGGAAGCCTCCATCTTCCCACGGAGCCAGGCTCTTGGCATAAAGTGAACTTTGATGCCCAGAGGCTGGGGTGGTAACCCTATCGGTTACAAAATCTGGGAATGTAATGGGACATAAAGACAAGGATAAGTACTGCATGTGTGCTGAATGGTGAGAGGCTGAGGTATGTTTGTGCTGTGTGGCTGTGCAGTTAGACCTGCCACAGCTATTAAACGCCTCTTGGATTATTCAAAAAATTAAAACAGACTTAATATTACCAGCTTTCAGAGCAAGTGCTCAATCAGGCAGTCTCTTAAATAGTACTGATGTCTGTCAAAGATAGAGAAGAGATGTGAAAGGGGACGCGGAGAGAAGCAGGAGGACAGACTGGGGGGAAGACTGAGGCCGTGGACACAAAGGGCAAAGGAGAACCTATGGGCAGAGGAGACCACATGAGAAGAATACATCTGACCCATCTGCCTGACTTATTCCTTAATTTTTCAACCAAAATAAAGTAAAAAACAAACAAACAAAAAAACCCAAAGACAAAGATAGAAGACTGTTGACAGAACGGAGGCTGAGCACCTTTCCCTTTCAAAGCCTCCTCTAGGAGGTGTACAAGCGTGCACAGAGAGCTCAGGGCTCGGTTCAATTTGCATCACTGCCATTTTGCCTACTTAGTTACTCTCCTCCACCACTTTTGTTTTCTAATCTGTATTTCTCAAGCAAATGCATCGAGATGTTTCTCTGAGGGGTTTTTAAGCACTACTAGTACGAGATGTCTCCATTATTTTATTACACTCTTGCATAGCAGTGGTGCTAGTGTGCCAATAAATAATCCTGCTTGATGAATGGGACAGGTTGCATCACTGTGGCATTACAAGGCTGTAATAAACCAAATAGTGAATCCAGTTATCAGCAACAGTGCTCATGACTCGGAAGATTGACGGTGCCATCCGGCACTGCTGATCTTTGCAGTTGTCACTATTTGTGTAACACTGAGCTCTGCCATCCAAGAAGCTCGAGGTCTGGTTATCATTATTTTTTGAATTTAAATAACCTCCAATGGGAAGGTCGTTGCAAATCACACAGTGATTAGAAAGGCTTCCATGTCTCCTTGCTCAGCCTAAAACCACACTATTTCCTTCATGCAAATTTCATAGCTGGACATGCTTTTAGGAGAAGAATGATCACCAGACGCGAGGCAGGGAGGGGAGGGGAGAGGGGATTGTGTGGAAGGTCAAGCAGGACTCAGAAAGATGTGGAAAGACTACCGACCAGCCATCTGTTTCTCCTTACTCCTTCTCTTTTTCTCCAGCCGGCGAAGCCTCTTCTCCTCCCTCCTCTTGGCTTCTTCCTCCTCCTGGTGCTGCCGACACTTGTGGAAGTTCTCCACCACGACCCCCACGAACATGTTGAGGACGAAGAAGGCCACAATGAGCAGGAAGGAGATGAAGTAGAGGAGCATCCACGGGTTGTAGTTCATGACTGGCTACAAAGGGGATGGAAGGCAAATGTCAGTGAGACCTTAAAAAAATAGGGAGCAAATGTTTACAGCTCTTACGTCCACAGTCTCGACAGTGGGTGCTCCTCTGAGACAGGGCAGTGTGCTCTGCTCTCTGTGACAATCTGTGCCTTCTCAGATGGCTCAGTAGAACAGTCCCATATCACAAAGTGCGCTGAGAACCACATCTGATCCACCAGCTTGTCCCTTGCAGCTATCATAGCCCTCACTGAAAACCCACACCCACACAGAGCAGTTCCTTTCTCCTGAGATGCCCAAATTGCTCTAGAATTCCAAACTTCACTCTTCAGCAAGCGTGGTTCTTCTGCTGTGGCCTTGATACACCAACAGCGTGGCAAAATCCATAGGGAAAAGGCTGGCTTCAAACCCAGAGCTCCTCGCTGTGCCTCCCTCCCAGCCCACCTCCCCTTTTTCTTCTGGCCACCTTTGCTGGCTCACATCCACAGCAGCACGTACCTGCTGGTCAACTCCCACTGCATCCAGGCCGTCGTACATGATATCCACCCAGCCGTCCTTGGAGGCCAGAACAAAGAGAGACATCAGGGCCTAGAAAAACAGAGAAGAGTTGCAAGGATTTGCAGTAGAGATTTTTCACTTGTAACACTTTACTCTCTTTGCCCTTTCCTGTCTGGAGATCATCATTACCTGGCTGATAATGGGGCACTTTGGTGCCCAAGGTTTCTCCTGGCAGCAAAAACCCATCAGTGTCAGAACATGGTTCAGCAATGAGAGCTAATTCGGAAACCACAAAGCTGAACACAAAGCAGCTTCGTTTCCACCCTGCAGGTCTCTACTGCTCCCTGCTAATTAGTCCTTGCCATGCGGCTAAAATAAGGCAGTGTTGCAGAGATGGTTGAAAGTGTCCGGCTCTATTAGACAAGCTCTTCTGCAAGATATATTTGGTTTGTTATGTAGCAGTGAAGCAATTAAGTACTCCACAAAGCCACATGTGCTTGTTCTGTTCTGAAAAGAAGTGTGTGGCTGCTTGGAAACACCACCTCTGGGATTTACAGAGACAGAATGCTGCGTATGTGAACTGAATATTTACTGTGACTGGCAGTGCCCTGTAAGAAAATCCCATGGGATAATAATGCACAGGTTTAAAGTCAAGGAGGTAAAGGAGCAAAGAAGCAGATTACCGTGCTATTAATACCTGGCCGAGATTATCAAAATTATACTTGTGCCGGACCCATTTGTAGCTTGCTTCTGCACAATCCGATTTATTTGTGATGTTTCTGGTGTCCTCCCCCTGGCAGATAAAAAACTTGCCTTTGAAAAGCTGCAAAACACACAAAGAGGAGAGGAAAGGTAATGGCTCACACCACAGGATTTCTCCGCAGAGGATGGATATTTCTTATGGGGAATTCTGCACAGCCCGTGCAGACCGGATGAGCTGAGGAAAATAGCCATGTTCATGTGGGTAACCAACAGAGCAGCCTGCCTGATGTGTACCTAATGAGCAAACGTGATCTCGCAGCAGAACCCATGCAGTGTGCTGGGTGCTCCAGGTCAGCACACTGAGACCTGCGTGCTGCCTCCTGCTGCCGGGCTCATCGCTGGGCCAGCTCTGTGACCCAGCTAACCATGCTGGCCTTGGAGCCACTGGGCAATGCTGTGTGATGGGGCCGTGCCTGCTGAGCACAGGTGGCACTCGGAGGCACAGCCATGAGCACTGCTCCTGGTGGGTCGGAAGGGGACGTGCTGCAGCTGGGCTCTGCTGCGTGCCGGGCTGGCAGCGCTCTGGCTTGGATCTGAATGCTGCTCTCCAGCCACTGCTGGGCTCTGAAGATATTCCTCATGCAAGATATCAGGATGGTGCTGGGTAACTGATCCTGACCTTGCTTACTTTGGTGTAAGCCAGGAGCGATGCAGCTCCTGGGAAGCAAATTCCTGATCTACAAACACCAGCCTCCCTGCACTTAACTCCAGGCAGTGGCAGGGGACGAGGACTGCTTCAGACAGCATGATTGATGCTGGCGGAATGGGGGGCTCCCAGCCTGCCAGACAGCCAGCTTTATTTGCTGACAGAAGCTACTCTTCTGGGGAGAACTGGCAACCTGCTTCTTAATACACCACCTGAGTATACAGAGAAATGATGCTGATGGGTTTTGATCTGCTGTTGTGGATGAATATCAGTGGAAATAATAGCTAACAAGATAAACCCACACATCACTCCATGGGTTTTCTTCAGGAATCCACAGCAGCAGAAGGATGTTCTCTGGGCATGCAAAGTTAATCACCATCCAACGCAGCCATAAAACTCCTGGATGTAAGAAGAGTATTCCCTGATCTTTCCGTAGAGAAACACTACCATGTGTAAGGCAGACAGGGGAGATATAGCTTGCACAGATCAGAAAGTTTTAATTAAGCAGGAAGGTAAACAACTCATTTAATATATTGTCTATAAATACAGTTTCTCCTGGAGCCGGACCGCAGTGCCCGCGGGGTGGGAGCAGTAACACAGCTTCTAACTGAGTGTGGAAGCACAAGGCCCAAGCTCTACAGATGCTGTCTGTCAGAGCTACAGCTTCCAGCACTGCCAGAAGGGAGAGGCCGAGGGACTGGAGGTGTACTTAGCAGCCTGTCTCTGGTGTCTGATTAATCACCGTCTGCACGTGGACCAGCACCACGACAGAAGCAGTCTGGCTAAGAGAAGATGTAGTGAGAAGCTCCCAGGTCCGAATTTTCATGGCATAAAACCTGTACTTTGATCTCCTTTACGTGGGAAAACCAACTGCAACTATGAGGGATCATCTTTTTATAGCAATAGTTATGGCCCTCATCTTAACACCTAATGACACATCGACATTAAGAGGGAACTTTGCTTCCTGAATACAAGATCAGCCCTGCTCATATCCACCCCTGAAGCACACCAATAGTCACAATTTAGCATAAGGCAGCGAGTCACTGGGGGAAGCAATCTCAATTAGCAGGGAGGAAATTCGAAGGGCGTACTGCAAGTTTTGTTGGCTGGCATAAATTTTCCCGTGTCTGAGTTTGATGCCGTTTTAGGGGATATGTTTGGGTTTATGAATCGCTTCAGTATAACGGATGGAGGTGGTTGTGCTGTGACACTAAGCCAATCTAGCTGCCGATGGTTATGGATGGCACAGTTCTCTCCTCTGCTTATTTTCTGCACTGTATTTATTATTTATGCAGTATATTAGTATAAAATATTATATAAGACACTTTTCTGAAACAAAGCAAAGCAGAGCTGCTTCCCAAAGCTGGCTGCGACAGGCCGGGTACACTTCAGAGAGAAATAGGTGTTATGTTGGAGTATTTATATGAAACAATCTCTCCTTCTCAGGTAATGAGAAACCAATTAAATTGAAAACTCTGCCGCTTTTTCCCCTGGGTTCCTGCACTGCTGGGACTGAGGATATTGCTAGCAGTGCCAGCAGGAATCAGGCGTGGAAAGCTCTATTTCTGCAAGCTTTCAGTTATACAAACTGTCGGAATCTGAATGGATCTCCAGGTCAGGGTCTCTCTGGAGTTTACACACCAGCGATCCCAGCCGTGAAAGCTTCTATTTCCCCACTGCTTTAAGTCTAGAAGGAAAGTGGAGGGGAGATGTCCCCATGTTATCTCACAGAGTGAACCAGAATGGGATTTAAGTTTCCCTGAGCTGAGATTTTCTGGCAGTACATGTCATGCTTCGGGCCTCACTCCACTGTGGTGTGGCCAGAGGAAGAAAGAAAGTGGAGAAATAGTTTGATTTATGTCCTGCTGGAGGCAGAGCAGAAGTCCTTGTGGCGGGGAAGGGATGAAGAAAGCCCATTCTGTGCCTCTGAGGGGGCCATCATGTTGGCTTTCGTACCACTGCACGCAATAGAAAAGCTTCAAGAGAGTTCAACACATCAAGTGACACGCAGCCACGACTGGAACTTCAGAAATAAATGTGTTCTGAGAGCACTAGAAAGACCACACTGTCCTGCTGAGGTGGGACCGAGAGCTGCTTAAGCCCTTGGGTCTGAGTCATTCTGAGCCATTAACTATGGCAAAATTACAGCTGCAATGCCAGCATGCATTTCTTGAGCACGGGCACAGGACCTCGACGGAACCAGAAAAAAAACAAGCCCGACCCTGCTCTGTGGCTCTGATCAATGCTACTTCAGCTACAGCTAGTGACACACGTGGCTGCCTGCTGTTGTTAGGCTGTATTCGCTAGTGAGCTTTTAATGGCTGATCAATAATGGGAACGCTGCTTCTTCCTTGCTGGAAGGAAGAATTCCCCAGGAAGGTTTGGTTTGAGAAGGGTGCCCGGTGCTACGAACACCTACAGGGACTCACCTGAACTCCCAGGATCCCAAAGATTATGAAAAAGGCACAGCAGATGACCACGA
The DNA here is from genome assembly GCA_013399175.1 of Odontophorus gujanensis. Taxonomy (NCBI): domain Eukaryota; kingdom Metazoa; phylum Chordata; class Aves; order Galliformes; family Odontophoridae; genus Odontophorus; species Odontophorus gujanensis. Next base: position 1,962 of record VXAB01005934.1, on the reverse strand, counting down.
TGTTCCCAATGGGCTTCAGGGATGACATGAGCGTCTCCACCACCAGCTTCAGTCCTTGGGCTCGACTAATGACTCTGTGGGGGCAAGGAAGCACAAAGCCCGTTAGTCCTGCCCCTGCCCAGTTCTACCTCTGACCTGGAGAAGGCGGCATTAGAGAATTTTTTAGAATGGCAAATAACTCCAAAATCGGGATGGAAGAAACAGTTCTGGAAGACTGGACTCTGTGGTTGTTGAGGGAGAGTTGTCTCAGCCTATGCCCACAGCCACGCATGAAAGAAGGAGAGAAGACCGCATGTGAGGAGCCAGGAAGGTCAGTGCAGGAAGAAAGGAAGATACACGGGCAGTTTTTGAAGTTTGGAGTGATGATTCTATCTAACCCACTGTCTATCCTCAGTCCGTTTCCTGAGCAGTTTCTTATGCTGCCACTCATAGTGGCATTTTTCTCTTTCTCTTATTGAGGGGCTCTCTACTTTCCAGCCTGGACCACGCCTCCCCTGGGATGCAGCCTCCAGCTTTGCTTCATCCACAAGCACACACCTGTATGTTGTGTGGCACATCTGGGGCTGCAGAGACCTCCCAGAGTGCATTCCTGTGTAGTTCCAGGCAAAGCTCCTCATTTCCCCGCTTCAGGAGAACAGCAGCAGCTGCTCTTCCAGCTGCCTGCAGACCTGGTGGTAAACCAGGACCTGTGTGTGCCTGCAGAACTGCCCCTCAGTGCCCCCACGGGCTCAGCTTTGTGCCCACCATATGGAAGCAGTGCTGGCATCCAAGGGGAACCTCCCCAGTGGGATCACAGGCATCCGACCTCCTTTCTGCAGCTCTGTTCTGCCAGGTGCTGCATAACATTCCAGGATACATGGGAAGGTGGGGAAGAATAATGAGCACATCACAACAGAAGCATGGCAGAGTATAAAAGAGGAGAAACTGTACTGTACTCTCAAAGACAACACTATGATGAAAGAACAAGGCTTATGTGCATTGGCTTATGCACATCTCTCCATGCTGGGAAGATGAACGAGGTGCTCAGGCTCACGGCCATGGAGGTGTAGAGCTGGGGCACTGACAAAGGCTTCTGATGGGGCTGCGTGCCCCCCTCCCGCTGCCAGCCCGAGCTCAGCGTTTGCTGGCTCTGTACTCTGCCACAGAAGCCTCCAACTCAGGAGATCTGATGCTTCTGTGATTCCGAGCTGTGCTTTCCCTAAGCAGAAATAGCTCCTGCAGCGGGAGGGCCACAGAAAACGTCCCCACCTGCTTGTTTCTGCCTGCTTCTCTCTTTTGCCACCGAGTCTTCTCACCGCCTCTGCCGTTTGGCCCCAAATGCAGCTGCACCGCCTGGAGCACAGCTTGGAGCTCTGTCACCTGGAGAGAATCCAATTCCTTCTCCTCTCCCCCCCTTTTTCGTCCCCGGTGCTCCCAGCAGAGGTCCCCACGGGCACGTCCCTGTGCCCTACGTGTATGGTCCGGCTGTGGGGTGGGGGGGGGGACGACACGTTAGGGACCCCCACCCGAGAGACCCCAAAACCCTCAGAACCCAAAGAGCCCCGAGGAACGTCCCGCCGATCCCGATGTCACCCCCCACCACACACTGACCCCCGGGTCCCCAGTGTCCCATCCCATATTGGGGACCCCACCCATGGGATCCTCACCCATGACCCCAAAGCTCCCAGTGCCCCAAATATCCGACCC
>VXAB01005933.1:20775-64564 GCA_013399175.1 Odontophorus gujanensis | reverse complement strand
AAAAAAAAAAAAAGAGAGTAAAATAAAGCTCTGTTTACATTTAGAGCACAGTGTTTGTTGATCAAGTTTCTAAGGTGATGTAGCAGGAAATACTGATCTTAGGAAAAATGACACGAACAAAGCATGACACTATAATTCAGCAGCTATTTGTCAACTGATAACAGAAGGAATAAAAAGATATTTAAAAAGCAACGGGAGGTTTTCATTGTATTTTTTCTCTCCCGTAGTGGCAAATACAAATGGAGCCTCTCACCTGCTCTGCTCCCATATATAACTGTTGGGAGAGCAGAGCTGAATCATTTATCAGAAGGGATGTTTCCATCAGATGCAAATACCCGCACTAGCTGCTGTCTCTACATCGTGTCACAGACGAGATGGATGCTTAAGCAAGGTTATAATGTACCTGCATTTCCTCCAGCTTGGTGCCAAGCTTGCTGAGTCATTTTCCCTGTTCCCATTCTGCAGTCAGCTGCGTGTTCACTTTTCCCTGTTATTTGCGTGGGTCGTGAGCCCAGCAACAGATGAGAATAGATGCATGTATTCCTTTGGGCTGCCTCCCTAAGTTAATGAGGGTTCTGCCATGCTCTCCTTCTGTTTGCAGGTTTGTCCAAACCCCTCTCCCAAAATCATACAAACTTGAGTGCGAACAGCTAATTCACGGACACTTCTATTCTCACAGTCTGCATAAAAATCAGTACTCAGGTAGGAGTGCAGGGCAAGGCCCAGAAACCAAAGCAGAGCTTAACCACTCCACATTGGGGCTAGCAGCTACCTTCTGGCCATGCAACCTGTGCATCCCAGCCAATTAATTTATATAGACTAATTGTATCTGCACTGAGCCACAGCTCTGCCTTACGCTGCCCTGTTGGCTTGGGTGGAGCCAAGCATGATGTGTCCCCATGGATGATAGGAACAACGCTGAGTTCCTACCTAGGCTGGAGCCCTGCAGATCGCTCAGCTGAGCTGATGGTTGGGGAGAGCCCTGTGCTGGGAGTGAACGCAGGATGATGGACAGGACCATGGGACAGACTTCGACCCATTCTTACCTGAATTAATTCGTAAGGCCTTTCTCCACCACCTTGCTTGGATCTACTGCAGGGCTGCCATACTAATGCTGAGCACAACATAGGTTCTCATCTCAATTGCAGTTAATTTGATGCGGCAAACAGTTTCAGCACGACTCAAACTACAAGCTAAAAAAAGATGTGCCCTTATATGCATAAAATAGATGTACAAATATGTGTTGTGTGCCACCTGCCTTGCTCCCTGTTTGTTCCTGCAACAGACGCAAATGACATCTGCTCCAGCAATGCCACACCGTCTGAATGGACGCTTGCAGTAACCTGGCACTGCTGCTCTTTAAAATGAAGGCATTGGTGGTTCTGCCAGGAGGTGCTGCATAGGAACCTCTTCTGAAAGGAAGACTTTTGTATATAAATTAAGAATTGTTAATGTCTGATGAATAATCTATAATACCTGTAGTACTCAGGGACGTGGTTTAGTGGGCAATATTGGTGGTAGGTGGATGGTTGGACTTAGATGACCTTAAAGGCCTTTTCCAACCTTCGTGATCCTATGAGTCTATAGAAAATCATAGTCTATGGAAGCAGCTCCTCCATCAGGAAGTACGTTTATTATCTCTATTGCAGCTGCTAGACCACCAAACTAGATCTGGGGCATTTTCCTGGACCGTCCATAGCCATACCCATGGAGATAACCTCTGTCTGGAAGGGCTTACATAGCAAAAAAGACAAAAGAGTGAGCAATATAACTCTCAGGCAGAGCAAACATGACCTTTTGTAAATGTCAAGTTAATACCGTGATTTGGAAGCAGAAGGGGTGCATGGGTCAACAGGGATGGGAAACGCTTGAGGCTGGAAGTAAGGTGAAGGAAAAGCCATAGCAGGGCTGCATGGTATGAGATGGAAAGGAAGAACGTACACAGATTTACATGGTCAGTAAGCATGTCCAGGCTGAACAACAGGGAGAAAATCCCTCATGACCCTTCCCACAGCTCACAGTACCAGCAGCTAGCTCTGACCTAATCTCTTGCCCAAACCTACACAGCCTGGATAGGCAAGACAAAGAAGGAAAGGGGCTGGCAGCATGCTTCCTCCTCTTTACTGGTTCCACGCAGGTGGCTGAAGGTCTAATGACAACCCTGGTTTGGGGTTGTGTCTCACTGTGGCTCTGCCTCCTGCAGCTGCCTTGGTTACAGCTGAACCTCAGGGCTGGAGCAAGCCGTAGTGCAGTGCTCTGCGTCCGGGGCTGCACAGAATTGAATATTAACAGGAACGGCTTCAGGAGCTGCACTTGGGAAGTCATAATTCCTTCTCTACTGCTTCTCCATCTTAATGAGAGGAGATTGTTGGAAGCTTTTAGTGGATGCAAGAGACAACACACTTCCCCGACATCAGCTCCAGTTTGCAAACTGAGGCTTTAACCACATCCTACCCTATCTGATCATTTCCTTGTGCACCTTTTCAGCAACATGTGAAGTGCATTCACCAGAGCCACACCAACATCCCCTAAACAGCCAGGTAGGGTATTGCAGAGTGTAAGGGGTGAAGTTAACAAAATGAATAATGCCAAATGATACTGTTAGCTGATATATTTTATAGAGGGTATAATTAGAAAGATTATCAGGATGGAAAAGAGACAATTGATATCAAAACAAATGCTCACCCATCTCTAACAATTGAGGCTTGCAGAGGAAAACTCTCCAACAAGAGATCCTTCCCCAGTGGTGGTCAGACCTTACATGGAGTCTAGGAGAGGTGGAGTCAGACTCCACCCCTTCTGGTCACACAGGTGAGTTGTCTTCACCTGTGCTCCTGTGGCTGACTCAGTGCTCGCCTCAGGTGATCAATCATTGGTTCAGGTCGTGTTTCAACAGTTCCCATACACAGTGGCAATATGAGCATTGATTTTGCACCTAATTTCTCCAAGGAACAAAGGCAGTCTTGCCTTTAAGTTTTACCAAAATTTGCTAGATATGAATTATTGAGCTCTGTGTCCCTGTTTCACTCTCATGGGAACAGGAACGATCCTCTTGCTGAATGGGATGCTGCGAGCATCATACAAGATCCAGAAAGTGATTTGATTTTTAAGTTGAAAAATGAGGTATCATGGATTTGGCAGATATTTAAGATGAAATGCAGCAATAAATTCCTAGGTACTTGTGCCTAAACTAGTCCATGTTGCCTACCAGGACCACTCAGCTGACCAGGGCTTGGCTGCTACTCCTCCATAAGTAAGGAAAACATTCCCTCCCCCAAACCATACATCAAACCTGCATCAAAGTCAGTCTACAGTTGTGTTATCTGTGTGAAACAAATGAAGTGTTTCACAAAAATAAAAATGCCCATAGAAACCGGTTCATTCGGAATTTGGTATCGGTCTAAGAGGGAAAAAGGTAACACCTTCAAAGTAGGAGAATATTCCCCCAAATCTTAAGGGCTACAAGGTGCAACAGTTAACACCTTAAATACCATCCTCCTTTCCTTATCATATCAAAATTCAAAGTGTCCTTGGTCTTGGCATATCATTTTCCTTCAGGTTCACCAGCAATCATTCTTTCCATGGTTCCTTTATTTTTCAAAGAATCCTTCTTTGTCTTCCTCTTTTCATTAGTTGATGTACAACAGATTCTACCTGGAGACTGTTTCTGGTTTCTTTTGATTTCTCTCTTCATTTATCTCCACCCAAAGACATCCAGCACATTGTTTCATGGTCTTCCTAGAGTTCAGTTCTTTCCAAGTGAGTTGTGAACTCCTTTCCTCTTTCTCCTCCTCAAATGTCCTTCTTGAACGACTGCTCTGAAAAAATTTATCCCTGTATTATTGCTTCATTTGCAATATTTATTTCCAGAGTAGAAGATGTAGCAATTTATTTCTATGTTTTTATTTTAATTCAGTGAACTTCTCTCTGAATAAAAATGCTTGTAATGTTAATTTTTGGATTTTTCTTCTTTCCCATATATCTAGCTACAGTGCTCCTCGCAGTAAATCAGACCGATTTAGCTCTGCTGGACACAGAACAATTATGAGTATCTTGTTATAAGTCTCCTCTGCCTTCTCCTGCAGTCCTTTCCTTTCTAGACAGTGCAAAGTATATTAGTCAGCCTGTCTTCTAGCTTTTCCAACAGTCAGTAATCCCTTTTGCTTTCTTATTTGTCTACATCTCTTCTTTCTTCTAGAACGGCATCCAAGCCCACACCCTGCATTCCAACTGAGCCTCGTTAGAGTGGGATAATTGCTTCTCATTTTTCACCTATTACACTTCTGTTCATACATCTCAGGATAAGATTTACTACTTTTTTTTTTTTTCTGCAACAACTATGCACTGCTCTATGTCTCATTCACAGCTCTTTTTCTTCTGAATGGCTGCTTGACCAGTTTGCCACTTTGCATTTGTATGTTTTGTTGCTCCTGTATGTACCAAACCATTTCTGGTTGATTTTATACCGTTTCCCAGGGACATTTTGGAACACATTCTCCAGAATAATTATATATTCTTTATTTCATCATCCAAATAGCTAATGAAAATATTAGAATTAAGTCCAAAAGTAACCCGTATGGGAGCCCATTTAGAATGCCCTTTAAATTCAGAGGAAAGGAATTACCAATTCTTGTATGATATACAGAGATCATAGTTCCTGATCAGTTTATTGGAATGTGGCGTGGAAGAGTGCTGAAAACCCTGTTTATTTCCAGATATATCACATATACTTCTGCTCCCTAATTCTATAAAACAGTTGTTTTGTTGAAAGATGGAGATTTAGATAGCTTTGACATGACTCCTTTCTGACAAATTTAAGTTGGTTGATTGTGTACTTCTATTATCAATCAAGTGCTTAATAACTAATTAACAGTTTATTGTAATGTTTTTCTTCATTACGTGCTAAGCTGACTGCTGCGTAATTCCCTCAGCTCTGCTTCCCTCTCTTCGAAGAGAGGCACTTTCTTCCCTCCTGGAGAATGGGGGATTTCGTTCTCCAGGATCTCTCTCAGATAGACTGTTTGGGAATTGCTCTGGCCAGTGGCAGTCCGGGGGAACTTCACCCAACCCTGCAGGGTTAAATTGGTCCATCTTCTGTTGGTCTCTTTTGGATTGTCTTACTCACTAAGCTAGTTCTGACAAATATTTCCTTGTCATCCTTATGGCTGAAGCATAAGAAATAATGACTGTTTCTCTCTTTCCTCTGTTTTTTTTTCTAGTCTCATTTTCCATTAATTCAGTTACCAATGACTTCTGTTGTCTTCTTCTTACTCCTGATACATTTACAGAGCTTTCTTTTATCATCTTCTATATCTTTTACTAATTGAAGCTCATTTTATCCCTGATCTTTCTCTTATTAGTCTTCCATAGTTGTGCCATTCCTTTCCAGACATCTTTTTCCTAACCTTGCTTCCAGTCTTTGTACAGCTTATTGCCCCTTCTACATTTACTTCTTTACCCACTCCTTCCTTTCATGAAAGGGATAAACTCTGAAGGAGTTAACCTTTGCATTCCTGTTCTCAGCCAGCTCCTCCTCACTACTAACAGTCTAATCCATCTATCCATCATCTCCTCCATCACTTGGATTCCATTGCCAGCCTCCTCCCAGCATAGCTCAAAGCCCCCCTGCCATGCTTGAAAGGCAAAGCCTAGCATCACTCTTTGCAGAAGTTCTTTTTCCAGGTAGCAAACCATTGTTTGCTCTCTTGTCACAAATTTAATTAACAATCAATCTGTCTTTTAAAGCCATACTCAACTCTCCACTACACCAGTCCTTGCCTTGCCTTTCACACCCAACCAGTAGGATGGAGAAGGTTATTTCCCATTACTCATCTCCTTCCTTCTTTTTCTCAGTGCCTAGATTTTGTAGTCTTTACCTAAAACTCTTTTTAGAGTGGCAGATTTATGTGATGTTCCTGTAAGCATCACAGAGGCTGCCTGCATGCTGAGGCACCCCTCTCCAGCTCGGTGGGAGGCTGAGCAGGCATTTAGGAGAGGCAATTAAAAGGTTTGAATGTTCTGTGCACTGCAACTTCCCTTTACTCTTTGAGATTTATAGCATCCAATACACAGATGGCATTGCTTTTCATCAAAAATTGTGTTGTTATCTCTTAGTAAATCAGACAACAAGCCCAGGCCCATGTGAAATTTGTTAAATGATGTTCCTAGCTCTTTGGGTCACTGCTCTTCATAAAATGAGAACATCTTAAAACAAGAAGCTGAACCTGCAAGGTCACATGAGGACGAGACCCACAGTTCCACCTACATCCTCCCACCTCTCATTTCTTGTTAACCATTCATGGGTGATTCCTGCTCAAGCTTTCCTGAGGCACTCCACACTCACTAGCACTCCCTATTGAGCAGGTACAAGTATGTAGGAACCCTTTAAGCCTCGTGAATATAGCTGTCAAGAAAGAATTACAGAATGGTTGAGGTTGGAAGGGATCTCTGGAGTTCATCTGGTCCAACCCCCTTGCACAAGCAGGAACTCTCCACAGAATGGGTTGATTCTGTGTGCATAGATTTGTGCAGAATTCAGAAGCCTGCACTTTCTATAATAGCAAAATCTCAGGTAATTATGAATTCATTATCTAACACCAATCCCAAACAATATCAAAGAAAATCTGACGTAGGATATGATTAGGAATGAGTTCAAGGACGCTAAAATGATTTATATGCTTGGGCAGTTTTATGGAAAGCCTGTCATGTCAAACAAATGGATGTTTTATTTAATAGGAATGTAAGTTCAGTTAATAAAGATAAGGTTGCTATAAATTATTTAGATTTCTGTGAGTTATTGAACAGTTCCTGAAAACAATCCCAATTAAAAACAAAAAAAAACAAAAAAACTTATGAAAACTAACCTGGTGCATTAAATGGATTAAAAACAATTTCACCAAAGCATCTCATAATTTAATATGAAGCGCAATTATACTGGAGTTATTGAGGTCTTCCATTTACATCTTTTGGACCCTGGATTTTTTGATGCCTTTAGGACTGACCCAGAGGAAGTGATGAAAGTCATCATGGAGAAACTTGCTGATGACGTGCAGGTCAGTCACAGCAGCTCCACAGTAGGAGGACCGTGATGAAATTAGACTAATCGAAATAAAGCAAGGTGCAATGTGTTGAAAATTGTAGATCATGCTGGCAAGACAATGGCCAAGAATGTGGGAGCAATTAAATAGCCCAAATAATCGACTACATGTGAGCGCCCTGAGAGTCAGAGAATTATGCAGCAGCCCCAGCTCATCTAATAGCACTGAAAGCTTAATTTGCAGGAAAAAGACTTTGTGTTGCTCCTGAAAATGAAGAAGAGATCGATTTGCAACCAACGATGTCATTCAAAGATCTGTTGCAAGGAGGTGCAAATTACTACCACGTGGACACGTACCCTACAACACCAGGAGCTGGGACACACGCGCTGACACCTCAGGGATCCAGGACAGAAGGCAGCAGCTGCGGAAGGGAGCAAACTGCTGTGGCATGCTTCAGGTTTCTCTTCATCATCCCTTTTCCTCACTCGCCGTCATCAGCCACCAGCTAGTTTGTTGGTGTGAGGGAGATTGCAGCCTCCTTCAGCTGTCACGTCCTGAATCTCCGCCAGACTTGTGTTGCAAGAACTTATGCCAGTGTTTTTAACCCAGAGTGTATTTTAGCCCTTAGTGTTCTCCATGACATAGAATAAACATTAGGGAGGAGACTCAGGCTTCAATGAGAAATGCTTTCCCATGATACGTTTTCATTTTGGCATGCGCAGTGTTTATGATGAAAGGATCCTAAAATAATTGTATTAGATGAACCGTCTGTTCTTCTAGCTTTGAGGCCAGTACAGCATGACATTTCAGAGATAAAATGTTGTGGAACAGCCTCTGACTTATAGCCCAATGGAACTTTTCCGAAGTCATTCTTCTTTCTGCTTTTACTTGCTAGAGGTTTATAACCTCAAAAAGTCAAGCTTGCATCACAATGTTGCCAAAAGATCATCCTGTGCATTAACTAAATCTTAAATTGTAAGCAAATTTAATTCTTCTGGAGGCTGATTCACAACCAGTCCTCTCCCCTGTGTGAAAACTCCTCCTTCCAGTTCAAAGGAATCCCAGGATCCACAAGAAATACTACATTTCCAGGAGAAGACTCTACGTGTCCTTAGGAGAACTTGTTTCTGCACACAAGTTCAAGTGAGTCTACAGGGCATTAAATCAAAGGAGACCAATGCCAGATCAGTTGCTGAGTAACTGATACTGATCATCATCACATCCTGACCAGCTGGATGAATGACAGCAACAATTTCTTGGGATAGCATCTGAAGTCGTCTCCATTTTCTTCCTGTGCAATTAACTCATGGCTACAAACTTAACAAGGGAAAATTAATTTGTGTTGCAGATAGACAGCTTTGTATTGTGTCCTTTGTATGCAGGTAAGTAACGATGAGAACTCTGAATCATTATACACATTGCTTAGATTATTGCAATTATCAAAAAGCAAGGAGTATACCTTGCCAAAAGCTTTGAGAGTCACAGGTGAAAAGGGCTAGCCAAAAGCCATGTCATTCCTGTTGGGCCACTCCTGGCTCCCCTGGGAAGCATTCAGTTTCTGGAAACAGGAGGGGAAATGGTTTGGAAGATCCTTGTTGACGTTATCGCTTGCGGACTCTGCTTTATGGAAAGGTATGGGATCCCGACGTGCTGGTCGTGGTGGAGGGTCATGGTGCACCCGGGAGGAGCTCAAGGCCACATCTCTACCTTCCCATCCACTCAGCAGCCCTTTTGGGTCATGCATGCTGTCCCTAGCAAGAGATAGGGCATACGATGCACCTTGATGTAAAGATTCCCTTGATGTAACATGTCTCTGTAGCTCCTTTTGCTGTAGACACTGACAATGCAAGGCAAAACCAGGGCATCTACCAGCACAGCTGTTTATATTACACTTGGGAGTAGTTGCTTCATAGCTGGGATTTCTGAAAGCCACAGAGAACGGTGATGAATGGAGGATGATAGAAGCCTCAGCCTAAAACATGACAAGTCCTGCCCCCAAGAGCTAAGGACTGGCACTTCTGCCTGCACCTCGGTAAAGAAATGGGACAAACCAAGTAAGGCGTTTTTGTTGGATCATTTATTTATTGTTCTGTGCAAAGCACAGGGTGTAACTATCACCAGCATTTTTGGCTATTGAGCTAGCTCCAGACATCACTGTGTTACTATTACAGCAAAACATATTAGCTAATCATGAATTTGCTTTTAGCCACAGTGACTGCATGGCTTTCCTGTTTTTATGCAATGCTGCAGGACATGAGACAGATCCCAGTCCTTAATTTCTCCAGGGTGGAGACCCGCTTACTGCAAACAGCCCCATAGTCCAGAGTAGGAGGCTGCATGCAGGGGCATTGCTGGGGGTAGTTGGTGGAGCTGCCTGGACCATGGTCCCATCCAATGGCTGCTGATGACTACATAGGGATAGGACACAAGATCAAGAACTGCTCATGTTGTTTAAATTTTAGTGTGCTGCCTGCTGCAGATCTGGACAAGGTTAACAAAATGCTCTCCTAGATAATATCTGGGTACGGATCTGAGCTTGGTGTTCCTGATAGGCAGCTTGACTATAATTTCCCCATTTTGGAGAGTAAAATAGTTAGCCTGGTAGCCAGCTGAGCTTGAAGCCAGGGAACACAGCCAGTATGGCCGTCACTTGGTTGCACTTGTAAAGTCATTGTTGTCAATAAGCATTACCCAGATGAACTCCAATCCTTTGATGTGTCAGAGATTTCTAACACAAAGAAGGTGTATATTTCTTAGTGGCTTAGCACTTCATACCTAATTTACCCTAGTATATGTGGAGGTACATTAGCCCACCTCAATAATCTCTTGCTCTTTAATTTGTCCTCTTTTTCCAGTATCTTTTTCTTCTCCCACATGACTTATCTAGGTAGGCAGGGACGGCCAGCATGCAGAGGGAGGTCCTAGAAACTGCTCAGTAGTTGGAATTGTACTGGATCAGAGCCCGGTTACAACACATACAACATCAATGAACCATGGCTGGGGCAGCCCAGGGCACTTCTCTTCTTGTGATTTATTGATGTCATTCACTCAAGAACAACAAAAATGTCCTTTATGTACCTGGGTTGCATTGTGGGTGCATGCTCTGAACAGATACTACCTCTGCATGTCCTACATGGAACTGGGTTCTGCCTTGGGTACTCTGTGCCAAAGTACAGTGGTAGTGTCCACCTTGAGAAACCAACTCCCAAGCTCCAAGGCCAACAGAGATAAGCAAGCTAGGCCAAATCCTAAATCCATGCATAAGAAAGACCAGTGCATGCACCTGTCCTCCATAAAATGAAAACATGCTCTGCTCTGCACTGTTGAGGCCTTGCCTCAAGCACTCAAATTAAAAACACATAAAACTGTTAGAGAGTATCTGAAGGAGGCCTATGAAGATGGGGATGGCTGATCTTTGTGGGTCTCTTCTAACTTGAGATATTCTGTGATTCTACAAGTCTTTGAAACCCAAGACACAGTGTTCTCCATGCTAGCAGAAGACCAAGACCTGGAGTTGCAATGTCATCCCTAGCAGACAGCACCAGCACAGACAGCCTGTTCTCACTGCTAGCACTTCCTGCGGCCCTTGGGTCAGCTCCTTGCTCTTCAGGCAACTCTCAGCCACCCTCGAAAGTTGGACATCCTTCAAGTCTAGCACCAGCCCCCTGTTCCCCAACCCATTCCCCATTACTCAGGGAAAAGCCATGGAAGGAGAAGGAGCTACTCAACTCTTTCATGACCCATCTGGAAGGCAGCCGTGGTACAGTCTCAATGGAGACGTTACACAAACTCGCCTTTTGTCGACATCTTCAGTTTTGTTAATTTGGGGTGAACAAGCTTCCTCTAGCAGAATAAGCTGCCTCTGCATTATGCTGACTCTTTGCTGGTATCATATAAAAAGCACATGGGCTTTTGCTGACACTGTTATTCCAGCAAAATGTTCAAGAATGGGCTTAGCCTAATTCTTCAACAATATTCCCAGATTTATTTAGTACATTGAGCAGTCAAATAACAAGTATTTCAGTGACAATCTCTGAGCTGGAAACAGACACAATGAAATGATTTTCCTTCTCTGCAAAATCCTAATTGCTCCTTTTACTCTCCGATGGGCTGCAAGATTGCCAGTTTCCTAGGAGGTTTCCTTACAGTGTCTCATGCATTAAAAACTTCCAATTGATTCTAGTGCCCGTTCCTGTTTGCATTTTGAGTTGTCTCAATATCCAGGTCTTACTAGATTTTGTAATGTGTAAACCCCACCATTTAAAAAGATGTTTAGTATTCCTAAACGTATTTATTTCTATATGCATCTATGAATGTTTTATAAGACTCTTTCTGTCATTGTACTGAGTTATATGTTTTAATGAAGACTGGAGCAGCTGACAGGCAGTCCATTTACAAATGAAAATCAACTGCAATTTTAGTGTTGCATAATGCACGTTTATGGGAAAAGTCTCATAGGAGTGGATAAGCAGTGGAAGCAGTGGGAGTCAATTGAGATTTAACTTAGTTTTACAGAAGTTATTTTAAAAGGCTGTAGAGTTAAACAGAGAATAATTTAATTTTTACGGAGTTTTTAATAACCTCTAAAATTCTATTTCTGTGATTTAATAACACGCAAAATCTCCGCAGAAAAGTATAATTTTCTGCTAAATTCTTTAGGATCGTAAAATAGCTTTGTTTCCTAAAAATAATTCTATCCCCAAGAGAGCACTTTCTCCAAGCATGAGGCTGCCTCCCTGAATCTGCATCTCTCTGTACGATCCCCTAATTTCAGATCTTTTTGCTTGGATTTTCTTTGTAATATTTTATTTCTATATTGTTGGGGAAAAAAAAAGAAGAGAGAAGTTGCCTGGCTATTTTTCAATCAATAAACTTGATGTCTTTTTCTGTTTGCACAAATGTCTGCTTTTAGAAGTTTCATATCATGTCATAAATGCTACTTGTTTGAACAAGCAGAGATTTATTTATTGTGCTGAAAGGACTTTCTGTGCTCCGTGCCTCATTTGCAGCATTATTGCCGATTGATTTCTGCTCTACCTATTATTGACTTGCCAGCAATATTCTAAAGCAAGGTTGGGTCCATGTCAGAAAAATTTGTTGCTTTACACACAGCCTTTTTCAGCACTGCTCACTCAATATTGTTTCCCTTTCCCGGCTACTGCTCCAGTAAACGAAAACAGCTAGCTGTTGTCTGAAATGAAGAATAATTGGAAACATCATGCTCGCTTCTTTCAGCACGAGGAACAATTCGGCCATTTAGGGCTCCTCTAACACTCCTGAACGCCCATCTACTCAAAGCCTGGTGTCCGTTATTCGCTCAGGAGGAATATTAAAACTTACAAACTCCTGGCAGCCTCCTCCTCGCAGCACAGAGCAGCTGGAGGAGCACCACGCGCGGGGTCGGAATTACCGCATGCAAAAAAAAAAGAAAACAACCAGTGGGCAGAGCTGCTGCATCTTACCTGGGAGCTTCCCGGCCGAGGATCTGCCTTGCAAAACAGCAATTAGCGTCACCCTTTAGAAAAAAAAAACACAAACCCAATCCTCCGGAGAATGCTGGCTGTGATGTGACTCCTCCGGTTGCCTTTTGTTTGCACCGAGCTTATGCAGTTCCCGGACAACAGCCCCCGGGCTCGCAGCACCAGCTCCAGGATTGCCGATCCGGCACGGGCGTAGGATGGGGAATATCATCCATGTTTCACGCTGAGCCCTGGGGCTTGGAGAGATTTTCTTGTGGGGCCCTGAAGGACGTGTGATGCCAAAGGTAGGGCTGGAAGAGATCCCACCGGTGTTGGATTGCAAACTCCTGTTCTGAATCCCGGAGTCGCTTGCCGCTGGAGGGAAGATTTCAAGACTTCACGAGCTGCTTATTCTAGCTGGAAATACAGGCACAGAAATCCTCTGCTTTAGACAGAAAAGGGGATGGAAACCTTGCACAAAGCACACTTGTGTTTCCTCCTTCCCCAGCAGCTGCCTGTGACTCATCCCTTGGTGTCCCCTTAGAATCACAGAATCATTAAGATGGGAAAAGACCACTAAGCTCATCTAGTCCAACCATCAACCTACCATCAATAACGCCCTCTAATCATGTCCCTCAATGCCACATCCATCCTTTTCTTGGACACCTCCAGGGACAGTGATTCCACCAGCTCCCTGGGCACCCTATTCCAATATCTTACCACTCTTCCAGAGAAGAAGGTTTTCCTAATACCCAACCTGAACCTCCCCTGGTGCAACTTGAGGCCGTTCCTTCTCATCCTGTTGCTGGTTACCCAGGAGAAGAGGCTTTGTAGCCCCATCTATTATTTGCCATCCCCATTCTGTTCAGTGACACCTTCTTAATTTTGACCACACAACTCGATGCCAAGCCCTGAGCTTTTTTTCTGATTACAGAAATCTCTTCCTCGCTTATTTCTTCATACTTCCAGCTCTCTCCTACAGTCTCTGTTTCACCAAGATGCTGCATTGCCAGTCCTCTTTCGCTTCAGAAAAGTTATTTCAGTCTCTAAACACAAATGTCTCCTGCTTTCTCAGGGAGTCATGGGCATGGCAGGCTGCTTGGGTAATGGTTCTCCTTGCTCATCCTGCTGAGAGGGTGCAGGACAACCTCAGTGCCCTTCGATTTAAGGGAATTTTCTGCCCAAAGCTTCCATCTCGAGTTTTCACCTAGAAATGGGACAGATGTGTTCAGACACAGCTCTGTTCAGCCTGTGAGCAGAGAGGATCTGCTCGGCTCTCCCTAAGAAGGCCCCTCCAATATGGTCTGAGCCTGGTTTTGTTGCTTTCTCAAGGCTCAAAGCCAGGAGGGACACAGGAAAATAGTGAGTTGCACAGCCTAAGATCTAAGACCTAAAATGAGGATATTAGAAAAAATTCTTCTCAGAAAGAGTGGGGAGGCATTGGAACAGGCTGCCTGGGGGGGTGGTGGAGTCACTGTCCCTGGAGGTACTCAAGAAGAGGGTATATGTGGCAGTGAGGGACATGGTTAGAGAGTACGGTGGAGACTGGTTGATGGTTGGACTAGATGACCTTAGAAGTCTTTTCCAACCTTAATGATTTCATAATTCTGTGATTATACACATTAAGTTTGTACCTTGCTTATGGACCTGAAGAGGTAAATCAGCAGAACCCATACACTGTCCAGAGGGTGCATGGGTGGGTAGATAGGTGAACCCCAGTCTCAGAATGTCACAATGCTGGCGTCCCTTCCACCCTAGAGTCCCCACCAAGAGGTCCCTACACTTAAGTTCCAGGCAGGAAAGAGGAAACATCAGAGTCTCCAGGAAAAGCCATCAGGGATCTCATTATTGATACTCATGGGTGTCAAGGTTTTTAGATTCTGTAGAAATAGACAAGGCATGAATACAGGCATAGAGATACAGGACACCATCACCAAACTGAGATGCTGCTTGAAAGACTTTGAAGCTGATCACATAGCACAGATTGGGAGTGCACATCTACTTACAGCCTTTGCACCGTGGACAGATATTTAGACAATAAAGAAATAATGTGGTTATTTTGGTGCTTTCAACAGACTAACCCTGTATGCCATGCAAGCATTGATGAGTTAAACTGCACTGCAGTTCTATGCATAAAACAGGTGTTTCTGTGACTTTTTTTTTATGGATAATACAGAAGGAAAAGCTGGACACAGTCATATTGCCCAGCAGAGCCAGTACGGATTCTCAGGGGTGAGCTCCTGGCCCTACTGAAATGGATGGAAATCCTGCCATCAGCTTTACTGGGATTTCAGCCCAGGACTTTTGGATCCTTTCTGCACACTTCCCTTGCTGTCTCTGCATGATATACTGAAGCTGTAAGAGGCATCAGATTGCGTCATTATTTGGGCATCACATGAAAAAAGCCTTGTGCAATGAATCTCTTGTGCTACCAGAGTTGGATTGTTGTTTTTTTTTTGCCATCTCATATGGCATTTCTCTGACTTAGCTCCAAAAGCACAACTGGCTGGCATGAAGACAGTTTATATTATATCATATTATATTATATTAGTCCCTAGAAGTCCAAAGTAGTACCAGGAGAGCAGTAGGGTCCAGCTGGAAAATGTGTTATAGCTCATAAAAAGCTATCGTTCCAGTGTGAAGGGTTAGACTCAATTATCCAGCTATCTCCTCATTATTTAGCGTGGTTAATTACTGAATTACATTGGTGCACAGAGGCTGTCATCCTCCACTGTGTTGTATGGTGCCTCCAGTGAGGCAGCACTCAATCTGCCTGTGCAGGGCAGGGTGAAAATCCCCTTACCTTCCACGCGCCGGCTGTGAACGAGTTGCATCTGGGCGGCCACATGGCATGCCTGAAAAAACAAACAGGTTCTGCCAAGAAGGAAAGATTTGGAAGAGCAAAACCTTCTGCAGCCTGTGGACAGAAGATTGGCTTCCTACCTCGGCTGTAAGATGCAGCTGTTTCCTGGGGATTGCTGCCCTGCACCGATCTATATCGAAAGGGAACCTGAAGCATACACAGCCAAGCACACAGATTTGGAAGTTGGATTGGATGATCTTTAAGGTCCCGTCCAAACACCAAAGTTCTACGATTACACAGTTCTCTTTGCTGCTACCCAATGGGTTGAACATAGCAAGGATGGAACGTGTTGCCACTTGGCCTTTAAAGCTCATATCATCTCCTTCCTCTATTCCTGCTCCGTGGGCTCTCCAACCTACCAAACAGAGACGTCCTGTGAAGAAGAAACAAACACAGAGTCACCAAATCACAGAATATCCCCAGTTGGGATGCACTCACAAGGATCATTGAGTCCAACCTCTGGCTCCATACAGGACCACCCGAAAAAACAAACTCTATGTCTGAAAGCACTGTCCAAAGAATCAGCGTAATGCAAAGACAGCTTATTCTGCTAGGGGAAGCTTGTTCACCCCAAATTAACAAAACTGAAAACGTTAACAAAAGGCAAGTTTGTGTAATGTCTCCATTGAGACTGTACCACTGCTACCTTCTAGATGGGTCATGAAAGAGCTGAGTAGCTCCTTCTCCTTCTGTGGCTTCTCCTTGAGTAATTGGAAATGGGTTGGGGAACAGGGGGCTGGTTGAAGGATGCCCAGTTTAGTGGGTGGCTGAAAGGTACCTACAGAGCAAGGAACTCTTTAGCTCCTTGCAGGAAGCACCAGCAGTGAGAAGTGGTTGTCCATGCTGGTGTTCTCTGTTGGGGCTTGCTGTGGTATGGTTGTGGTTCTACGCTTCAGCCTCCTCTTCTCTGGGCCAAACAAACCAAGCAACCTCAGTACTCTTCATACACCTTGCCCTCCAGACCTTTCATCATCTTTGTATCACTCCTTTGGTCGCTCTTTAAAAGTTTGTCTTTCTTATATTGTGGTAGACCTGCACAGTGCTCAAGGTGAGGCCACATCACCAGATTATGGAGACCTTTTCACAGCTCTCCATTCTGAGCTGCGAGGAGGCAAAATCCCACCTTATAACACAGACTTGGTGGTGCCACCAACTTCTGAGCTAACCTGCTCTTCATGTGGTTCATGAAGCCCACAGGAAGGTACTTTTGAAGGCAGAGCAGCTCCAAGAGCTCCCTGCCTCCCCATCCTCACACAGACTGGAGGTGGCACAGCTCATTCCTGCTGAGCTGAGCCATCACGAGCAGTCAGCTGGTTGGCAGCGAAGACAGATGCTGACAGCCCTGTGGGAGGCTGCAAAGTGATGTCACTGCCCCAACCACAGCCTGCAAACCCCAAAGTTTACTGCCTGTGGGGTCAGCATCTTTCATCCTGACTGATCAGAGCAATACAGTGATGAACAGATACCAACATTAAAATGTCTCTGTCAGCCTCGGGTGAAAGAAATCAGTGGCATTTGGGGAAGTACTACAAGGATATAGGAGCCAGAGCTGGTGTAAGAAAGATGTCCAAAACCTGAAATCACTGAGCAATCGCTAGATGAACACGAGCAACATGTCAGGGAACCAGATGGACTCATTCACACAAGATGCATCTTTCATGAGTCAGGTCCTTGTCAGAAGCGTGTGACCAGGAGCAGGAAATCACTGGAGAGCCCAAAGCGCTGGAACAAGTCCCAAAAGCGAGTGGTGCACAGTTGGCTTGGAGGAGGCACTGCTGGCTCCGCGGGGCTCGTCCAGCTGACACAGAGTTCTCCTTTGCGGGGAGATCGGCTTGGCAAGCACCTGGTCTCAGCAGGCATCTGGGGACTTCAAAGCAGGAGTCGTGCATGGGGCATGAGATCATCTGATCAGACTTTTCCTAGATGACAAGCAATGCATATCTCTGGTTTACCTCCACGTGCCCAGCAGAAGCACAGTGCCCACCCAGGAAGGCATCGCCTGGGAAAATGGTAAAAACACTGGGTGAAAAACAGGCTGACTGGGCCTGGGGAGTGGTGATGAGTGGAGTTAAATCCAGCTGGTGACCGGTCACGAGTGATGTACCCCAGCGGTACTGGGGCCTCTCCTGTTCAGTACCTTTACTGATGATCTTGGGTGAGGGAATTGAGAGCAACTTCAGTAGGTGTACGGATGACAACAGGTTAGGAGGAAGTGTCAATCTTCCAGAGGGTAAGAAGGCCTTACAGAGTGATCTGGACAGGCTGGATTGCTGAGCTGAGGCCAATGGGATGAGTTTTAATAAGAACAAGTGTTGGGTCACAACCACGCCATGCTGTGCTACAGGCTTGGGGCAGAGTGGCTGGAAAGCTGTGCAGAAGAAAATTATTTAAGGGTACTAATTCGCACCATGTGCCCAGGTGGCCCAGAAGGCCAACGACGTCCTGGTTGGTATCAGAAATAGTGCAGCCAGCAGGAGCAGGGAGCTGATTGTCTCTCTGAACTAAGCCATGGTGAGGCTGTACCTTGAATGCTGTTTTTGGGTCCCTCACTGCAGGAAAGACATTGAGACCCCAGAGTGTGTCCAGAGAAGAGCAGCAGAGCTGGTGAGGGGTATGGAACACAGTCCTATGGGGAGAGGTAGAGGGAACTGAGATTGTTCAGTCTGGAGGAGGCCCAGGAGAGACCTTATTGCTCTCTACAACTGCCTGAAAGGAGGTTGTGGAGAGGTGGGGATCAACCTCCTCTCCCAGGTAACAGTAATAGGGTGAGAAGGAATGGCCTCAAGTTGTGCCAGGGGGGTTCAGTTGGGATATTAGGAAAAATTTCTTCTCAGAAATAGTAGTGATGCATTGAAACAGGCTGCTGAGGGAGGTGGTGGAGTTAGCATCCCTGGAGGTGTTCAAGAAATGCGGAGATGCAGCACTGAAGGACATGGTTTAGTGTGCATGGTGTGAATGGGTTGATGCTTGGACTGGATGACCTCACAGGTCTTTTCCAATCTTAATGATTCCATGAAGGAACCACCACTGCCTTTGAGCAATGGCAGATCAGGGGCAGATGAGATTTGAGATTGTCTTTGCTTATGCTTTCAGTCATCAGTTGACTCTTTGGTTATTCAAAGAGGCCATGACAGCTCAGCATCACACTTCCTGTGGAAACACACAGAAAAGAAGGCTTTGGGGAGACTGCATTGTGCGCCTTTCACTATTTAAAGGGAGCATATAAAAAAGTGGAGAGTGACTTTTTGCATGGGCAGACTATGATAGGATAAGGGGAACAGTTTCTAAAACTGAAACAGGGGAGATTTAAATTAGATGTTAGGAAGACATTTTTCATTCAGGATGGTGAGGCACAAGAAGAGGCTGACCAGAGAAATTGTGGATGGCCCATCCCCAGGGGTTTTCAAGGCCAGGTTGGATATGGCCCTGGCCAGCCTGATGTGATGAGTGGCAGGGGGTTTGAAAGAGGTGATCTACAGTTCCCTCGCAACCCAAGTCATTCCACAATTCCATGGTTCTATGGTGAGTGCAACCAGTCAATTTTCTGCCTGGTTTAACAGCATCGAAACAGACAGACCCTTCTGCATGTACCTCTCCAGGACTTGATCTCCACACACTGTGCTGTTTTTTTCTGTTCTTTTCACCCCTTTTCACAACTTTGTTTTACAAATGCAAGCTGGGCATTGTTCCTACCATGCATGAAGAGAAGGACATCTCCCTTTTGCCAGGTTAGCTTCCACTGTTTTAGCAAATATCACACTGGGAGATCATGTTGAGTTACTCCTCTATGATTTCATAGAATCACAGAAGAGCTTGAGTTCGAAGGGACCTTAAAGATGATCTGGTTCCAATCCCCTGCCAAGGGCAAGGACACCTCCCACTATATCAGGTTGCTCAAAGCTCCATCCAGCCTGGTTTTGAACACCTCCAGAGATGTGGCATCCACAGCTTCTCAGGGCAATGTGTTCCACTACCTCACTGCCTTCATAGTGAAGAATTTCTTCCCATTCTCTAACCTAAATCTAGCCTCTTTTATTTTAAGGACATTACCCCTTACCCTAGCACTGCAGGTCCTTGTAAAAAGACTCTCTCCATCTTCTGTACAAATCCCCTTCAGATTCTGGAAGGCCTCTGTCAGGTCTCCCTAGGGCCTTGTCTTCCCTAGGCTGAACAATCCTAACTCTCTCAATAATCCTTCAGTAGACAATGATTTGCCTTCCCCTATAGGTGGAGTGTTTTCCATGGTCTGTTGTTGAACGAGCACAGCTTGCATGGGGAGCACAGATCAGACTATTTTCATCATCAGTCCAGCAGTGATTTTGTGTTTACTGTCTGTCAGTTCTTCTGATCCCTGTGAAACTTCACCTTCAAAATTACATTTGGTACTGAATTCCCAGCTGAGATGGACTCTGAGTTCTTTCAGATAGACAGTTTATAATCCATTTTACAAACATTTCTTTGTTAATTTAGAGTGCCAGTTTTTTAATGAAAACGTACCACAAATGAGTGTGAAGCACAGGACATGATGACAGAAGTCTGAACATGGTGTAGAGTCATAATTCCCTGTACCATACGAATCTGTAATCTCACTCAGGACTGGTAAACCAGGCTTATTTGAAAATACTGTTTTTCTATCAAACCCAGCTTGATTGACATTGATTGTATTCTTCTCATTTAATTCCATATGGAATGAATCATATGTAGACATTTCCACTCTTTTGCATGGGACTGATAGTGTGTCTACAGTTATCTGTGCTGTCCTATTTGGCTTTTTATCAACATGCTATCCTTTTCCTGTCCTTCAGGAGCTCATCCATATACCAAAGCTTGCAATAAGTTCAACACGAGCGGTCCAAAGGCCTATGGGGGCAGATCTTAAAGACCCCTTGGTGTAACTTTCTTAGATGACTGCTCTAAAAATACTGGTCTGTAGTAGACATCCAGTATCATCCTTAATTCTACCAGATAAGATCCATCTCACCTAATTTTAGCTGCCGAGCAGTCAGGTATTTAGTGTGAGCCACGTGTCTAGCCTCCCCCTCTCCAGTCAATGGGGGAAAGCACTTCTAGAAAGCAACTCATCCCATCCATCTCTGGAGTGATTGAATCAGAATCAGCCTCCAGAAGAGCTGTCTCTCTCCGTTGACTCCTTAGAAAGGAAAAAAGTGAGCTGTGTTGGGTACTGGCACCTGACAGCTGGGTTTGACAAACTAATCCTACCTAAGGAAAACAGCAGGAGTTCTGTTAACCCCATGATACACACATTGCACTGCTTCCTTCTAGATGAAGGAAGGGAATGTGTACTAACATTTCTGCCCCTTCTTCCTGTAATACCTCCATTGCAGGGACTCTTTTTGCTTATCAAACATCTAGAGTTGTTCTTCATATTTTCTGTACCTTCATCAGCCCAACAACTGTTGTGTTGCCTCTCAACAGCTGCAGTTTTCCTGATCACTCTCTACACAACACACTTTCCACCTAGTGCCTATATCCTCCTTCTCTCTTGCTTTTTCTTCATTAGATGCACCTTTTTTATTACTTCTTACTGTTTCCATCTTGCTGTTCACCCAAGATGAATACCACACCAGCCCTAAGAACCTCTTCCTTGCAGCAGTCCCATCTCCACCCAGGGGGTTTGATCTCAAAATTTCATCCCAGTCCTCTTCACAGCTTTGGGAAATGAGTTCCTGCTGTGCTGCCAGCTGCTGTTCTCTCCTAGCTCCCATCAGTGCCACCGTAGGCGATGTTCATGTGAACAGCCACCAGCTTTTATTTGTCATTATGAGGTCTGAACCCATTGCCTCATGTTTGAGGCAAGACCGTTTGCAGCAGAAATAATCTACTTTAGTTTTTAGTAAGCTTGATGTTGGTGCTGGCTGCCTGAAACTAGTTGCATGCCTGACTCACACTGATATTCCCCTTAACAACAGCTGTATTTCTTGGACCACATTATGAACATGGATTCACCAAAAAGCTCATTTTCCCCAGTTCTGTAACTGTGACCCATGTTGATTTGCAGATGCTATAAATATTCCCTCTTCAGTTTGATTACAGCCAGGTAGAGTGACTTGTTCTTAAAACTGAGAGGATATAAAGGGTATTTGGGCCAACATGTCTTAAGACCACGGCTGCAATCCCAATTCTGCCTAGCAAAACCTTGACCAAAACACTTTGTCTCCCTCTGTCTCCCTCTTCCCCACAAAAGAAAATCACTAACACTGCTTTACAAAAAGTTCTGCATTTCTTGGATGCAAGGATCTGCACAAGTACGGACAGTTACTGCTGCAGACTCACGCTCTTCAGAGCTGCTTTCAGCGTGGAGAACATCCAGATCCACTTCTAAATAAACTGGCTCACATGATTATCTCTGCAATGAGCTGGGACCAACAGAAAACACACCGTAACTACCAGAGTTGAGAAGATGTGTTAGTACCAGAGCTCTCACAGAAGAACTGTGGAGTCAGATTTACAAATAAAGATAAGACGTGGTCTGAAAAAATCAGACATTGAGTCCAAATCTGAATTCTCCTAGGACTCATATGTATTCATTTCTCCTCCTACTCCACTTCTTATGCCAAAGTAGATGAGCTGGCTACCACTAATGGCACCATCCGGAGCATTTCCCATACTGCAGCACTGTGACTCGTTAAAGAAAATCACCTGTGTGATGGCATTACTTTGCACTTTCATACAGTACCTTAAAAGGGAATTCCAACGCTGTCTATCAGCACAGACTGATGAAGCTCCCCAGTGTGCTCGCCCCATACTGCAAACGCACAGCAGAGTGAGGAGGTGAAAGCAGTCTGGTTCCTTGCTGTGAAGACCATAGAATCACAGAATGGCTTCAGAACAGATCATCATTCAGTTCCAGCCCCCCTGCCACGGGCAGGGTTGCCCACCACTAGATCAAGCACAAGATCAGGCAGCCCACGGCCCCATCCAGCCTGGCCTTGAACACCTCCACAGATAAATCATCTAGCTTGGGAAAGACCTTAAGGATCAAGCCCAGCGATCAACCTAACCAACTGCATCCCATCACCAAGCCATGACCCTCAGTGCCTTTCTGCCTTCTTCCATGCTCCAATCTGCCCAGAAGTTCTCAGCAGAGAATCTGCACAGCTGAGGGCACTCGCTGGGGTTATAAAAGTGGGAGGAGCAGCATGATCCCTCCCTGCTATTCCACCTTCCCTCCTCACCTCCGGGATTCAGTGGGAGGGATGTAGGCAGACGGCTCAGCAGCAGGGCAAGAGTTGAACAGCTCCATCTCTGCCACGATACCTGCCTTCCCTCTGCTCTCACTGCACCTCATCAAGCACGTGGGGATGGAGCACAAGCAGACTCCCCGCTCCTGACCCTATTGGGGCCGGCAGGCTCCTTCCCTCCCACCCAGAATCAGAGGAAATGCTTGTGCCTTGTGCAGGAAATGGTGCAGCTGAGCCAATCCTCCCCTTCCCTCCCTTAAATTATTTAATGTCCTACAGGAGCAGATGACCCCCGCTATGCAGACTGTCAGGAGAGCAGCAGCCTTTGATGCAGTAATTGGAAATTTCCATTCTTTGCTCGCAGCCTTGAAAAACAGAAGAGTCTAATAGACTGGGAAATCTCCATGCTGAGCTAGGAAATTTCCACGGTGGAAATTTTTAATATATGCTCTGGCTTTAAACCATGCAGGTTGATGAGGCTTCGGGGTTTGCATCTCCTGTTGTGTTTGGGGGCTGTGGTTTGGATTGTTTCTGTTTGTTTGCTTTGCAATTTACTTAAAAGAATAGATGAATGGCCGTGGGAAGGGTTGGAAAATCAGCCAGAGCAGAAATAGTGCATTTGCAGGAGAAACACGTGCGGGAATCACGAGGCACCTGTAACACTCCTGGTCGAGTCAGAGCTAATGGGGATTTGTGTTTTAACGAGACGATTCCTGACAGTGATGTGGCAGAGGATGGCAAGGAGAAGCTCTGCGGCACAGCTTTGAAAGCTTGGAGCTCTCCATGTTCCTCCCCCCTCCAAAAAAAAAACCAACAACCCATGAACCCAGAGGGTGAAAGTGCCTTTGCCCACTCAAACACTTTGCCCTCTGCACAAGAAGAAGGTAAATAGCGCAGAAAGAGCACTTAAGAGGAATCTGTGTGAGCCTTTGGTCTGAATGCCCATCAGTTCTCGAGTTCTCAGGGACAGAAAAAATAGGAGGGAATTGTCAGCTGTGCTGTAAAAATTATGATCAGGAGCTCGTAGGAACGAGGGTGGGAGGACAGCAGAGGAAACACATTGGAAGCAGAGCTACCGCCTTTCCTGCCGGTGCCACCGAGACGCTGCACAGCCGCCCAATGGCTTCTGCAAACCTGTGCAACCTCTAAAGCACTGCCAGAATTGAACCCAGCTCCCCTCCTGTGCCTCAGAGAAAGCTGCTTCTGCCAGTGCCTAGCATCAAAAAGCAGTGTGGCCTTTAGGCACCAAAGTAACAACCAGCAAACAAAACGCTGCCAAAATACAGACCCCTTGGCTTTGAAAACCAGCTTTCATCCAATGGAAATGACTGCAGGAGTGGTCCTTCATGCTTAGCTCCCATTGGACCAGGCTGCAGGTTGCAGGTGAATTAGAGTTAGACTCGATGAACCTTGTGGGTGCCTTCCAGCTCAGGATATGCTACAATTCTGTGATTACATAAGCAGAAATAAGGGACTTGTAGAGACTGAGCCATTGCAGCTTAGCTTTCTTTACCAGCCAGCTGCTCATGAATAGCAGGGATGGGGAGGCTGGGATCCAACCTAATCCACATCAGAGACTCTGTCCTTGGTCCAGAGCTTGCTCCTGGCCCAAAGGACTGGGAAATGCTCTGGAAAGACAACGTAACCCAAAGGCAATGAGGGTTTCTCAGCTGCCTAGTTTCTAATGCAACAGAAGAGCTCTTCTCCCTTTGACCATACATCCCCATGTGCCTTCAGGACATTCCAGCCTGTCCCCAGTGTGCCAGAGCTCGACAGAGACACTGACCCACGATGAGCGGTCAGTGGCCCTGTTAGTTCCTCATGCCCAAGGACACAAAAACATAAAACAAACTTGGAGCACAGCAAAGATCTTCGGCTCTCTTCCAGATGGAGCAGCATGTTGTACTTCTGAGGAACCAGAATACCAAAGGGACCATTTGGTTGTGCCCCTAGGGGGACTGATAAAATAGGAGTAAGTCGTTGCCAGGTCGCACTGGGTGAGAAGAAGTGGGACTGGTCCTTGCAAGTGTGAACCCTTTTGTCATGGGGTCAACTCATGAGGTTGTCCTGAAGACTCTTGCATGCCCACCCCTTAAGCTCTAACTACAATTGAACCAAGACACCAACTCAAGTTCTCTCTAATGGGGAAAGAGCTAAACCACTGAGCATCTGCCTGGAACACGTTGACTACAGATGACAAGATCAGAGCTAAATCCTCTTCTGCATTTGCAGTTAATGCAGAGAAGCATCTAAAAATCCTCCTCTGCAGCTGTAGTTAATGCAGAGAAGCATCTACCTCTAGGGCACAATTTGTCTTCCCTGAAAGCAGACATCATACTTAACCGTAAGTAAAATCACTGAGCTTAGAGTCTGGCTCTACAACACAAGTGGGTGGATCCAAGCCTCGCAGACTACTGGAGTGGGTGACTTTGGCAAGACAGATGGCTTTGTCACTGAAATCTCGTATTCATTTATCTGTCCTTAAATCTGAGTCCATCTGCTGTCTCCTGTGTTGCACACAGAAGATAGAAGAGACCATTGAGGTAAGGTCAGTCCTTTTGCTTGGGATCTGTACAGCTGCTTGCACACCTGAGCCCTGATTCATTCCTTCAGCCCCAAAGGCACAGGAAGAATACCAACAATGCACTGTTTCCTTCTGCATTCAATTGTTCACCCAAGATAGGGGCTTTAAAAGAAGTAAATAAATAAATAAAATGGCACTAAGCTTTGCCCATGTTTTTATTTTTTTTATTTTTTATTTTTTCTTTTGCATTTTCAAGGATTTCTTTATTATTTCCTCTTTGCTGCTGCTGCCAAAGAGTCATCAGATTTGATTTGTTTCCTCCATCCTGGAGGCGAGCCAAAGTCAGGAGGAGGTCTTCAAAACGAGCACCGTCTTTGAGCCGTCCGAAAATGCTGTCCTGGAGCCTGGCACGTGGCTCAGCTGCAATGCTGGGACAGAGGCAGGGGGCTTACCTGCTCTGCAGCTCAGCATGACCATAGAGCTCAACCGCTGGGCAACCAGCTGAACCCAAAAAGGTCTCCTGTGGGAAGAGACTCACACCCAACCTTCCCACACAAAAGTCCTGGTTTCATAGAATTATTTAGTTTGGAAAAGACCTCTAAGGTCATCAAGCCCAGCAGTTAACCTAGGACCAAGTCTACCTCTAAACCATGTCCCTAAGAAGCAGACCTCCACATCTTTTAAATACCTCCAAGGATGGAGTCTGTACTGATTCTCTGGGCAGAGTGTTCCAATCCTTCACAACCCTTTCAGTGAATATGTTTTTCTTAATACCCAACCTAAATCTCCCCTGGCACTACTTGTTGCCACTTCCTCCTGTCCCTTTGCTTTGTTGCTTGGGAGAAGAGACCAACCCTCACTCAGTACAACCTCCTTTGAGGCAGACAGAGAGAGCAGTGAGGTCTCCCCTGATCCTCCTTTTCTCTAGGGTAAATAGCCCCAGTTCATTACTGCTTTGTGCACCTTACAGATGCAGAGGACGGACAGCTATATGTGATGGCATAGCAGTCAGGCTGACTTGATCCTCCTCCTGAGTGCTGTTAGTCCCAAAAAGGATTTATTGGGATGGGTTGTTTGATTTAATATGCTGTGGAACTGCTGTACGGATCACAAAATCAAAAGGTGATGAAAGACCTCCAGCAAAATGTAGGCAAATGCTGCCAGCAGCATTTTGCCCATATTTCCTCACGCATTCCAAGAGATTTGCTAGATTTGTGTTTGGGTGGGTGTGGTTTTTTTAGCTCGTTAAGAGTTTTACTGGTCTAGGTCAAGTTTTACTGGCATTTAGAAACTGTATGTCAAATTTACAACCGAAATGTTCACAGCTGAGGGATTTGCATTGAAGCTGAAGCTGTTTAAATAATCAGTCCATCACAGAGCAGCCATATGCTCTGGTTGGACAAAACACACCCATCCAAACATGATCTGCTCCAGAACGGTGCCCATGGCTGAAGTGTGCAGGACACCATCATAAACTGTAGCACTTCTCCCAACCTCTGAAAGAGTGCTCCCATTATTCAGCCTATAGGATTTATTCCAGCCATTTTCCAAAGTGAATTTTCCCTGTTCCCTGTTGGTCTGGCTGCCCATGGACTCTGGGTTTTACACTTTGGAGCACTGTGCTTCAGGTTCATGATTTATGTACGGGTCTCCTCATCTTCTCTCACAGCTTGTGAACCTGTTGGCCAACTTCAGCTGAATTCGATAGAGAGCTACTGAAATTTCTGGAAATGTAATGAAAGGAGGCAGGCAGGGGAAGGGGAGCAGCAGGGAAGGACAAGGCTGCAGACTGATGGCAGTCCTATGGGAATCGATGCGGCCGTGAGATCTTGCAAGGGCATCACCTGCAAGCAAAGCTTCAGTCTCTTACCCTACAAGACTCCAGAGAACCCAGACAGAAATTTCATCCTTTCTGGAGACCTCATCCCTCTCTACAAGAACTGCTGTTTTTTTAATCCAGAAGTTGTTGTTTTAAGAATGTGGTGCAGCATCAGAAGGAAGACGCAGCGAGGGGCACCATTACCAGGCAGAGCAGAGCAGAAAGCACTGCCTCCTGTTGTGATGCTCTGCAGTGCTGAACACTGGAGGGAGAAAACACTAAACAGAAACAGGTTGTGACATTGGCTCGTGGCCTGAGCACAGGCCTGGGAGCTTGGAAATCCCAAGATCAAATCATGTCCGTGATAACAACTCCTTTTATTGCCTACAAGCACTTGGGCTTTTTGGCTACCTTCGCTAAAAGAAAAGGAAATAATAGATCCTGTCTCCCAGGATCATTCCTGTCCGGCACTATATAATCACTAGATGTGCACAGAGGATGAAATGTACCCCACAGTGAAATAAAAGGCACCAGCCATCACTCCTGAAGGCATTCAAAGCTTCTCCCTACCTTTGACAGCTGCCACGCTACGGCAGAGATTGTTCTGCTCAGCCCCAGCCTCAGAATCCAAATTTAGATCTTGTCCTATGACAGGAATCATTTACATGACAAAATCTGCCTTTCTCCAGATCTCACTCATTAAGTCCTGCCTCCCACACAGTGTAGCAGCATCACGCTGGTGGAGTCTGGAGCGTGACAGGAAACCCACCATGGGGACAGCAGCAGGTCCATGAGCAGGATGGATGCTCTCACTGGGACACAGCTGGGTGCTCAGCACTTCAGGGACACCCCAAGCAGCCAGGTGAGAGATCCTCATTGTCCTACAATCCAACCATGGAACTTCCGGTGGGTCTGGAGCTCAGGAGTGAGTGGGGAGGGCTGACCTTGGAGCATTTCAGGTGGGATATTAGGAAAAATTGCTGCCCTGAAAGAGTGGTCAGACATGGGAACAGGCTGCCCAGGGAGGGGGTGGAGTCACTGTTCCTGGAGGTGTTCAAGAAATACGTAGACATGGTACCTAGGGACACGGTTTAGTGAGCAGTATGGAATGAGAGAACAGAAATTTTGGCAGCTGCCGAGGTCTCTGCTGAGCATCTGGAGTGGGAAGACCCACTGTGCAGCCACTGCCGTTCTCCAGTGGATGATCAAAGGCTGTGCCCATGGCAGAGGTTGGAACTCAATGATCCCTGAGATCCCTTCCAACCCAAACCATTCTACAGTTCTATGATTTTATGTGATCACACAAATTAATATGAATGCAACCTTGGTGATTGTTTTAAGAAATTCCATATATCCTTCAAGTCATTCTAGAAAAAACCATTTTCTTATGTATTTATTCCTTCTGGGGTCATTCAGGATATCTCTGTGTTAGTTGCAGAATGGTTTCAAAGCTTTCTTTCTTTAATAGCTGCCATCTTCCCAGCTGGGAAGAGATTACAGAGGAGCTCCTTCCTCCCTTAGTAGGCTTTGTGGTACTCTCTACCTCAATAGCTCTCAGAAAAGCCAGACCTCACTTCAGATCTTTCATTCTGCAAAGATCCCTCTGCTGAGGCACTCAGCACCATCCTAAAGCCTAATTGCTGACTGCTCTGTGTCTACATGGCTTGGATGGCATGTTCTGCATGCTGACACTCAGCTCCTTGGCAGAGATCAGAGGGTTCAACGTGTCATCAAGAACAGGAATGTGAGGATAGGATGGCTGCAGTAAAATGTAAGAGGAAGGAAAGACATCACTGGGATTTCCAAGTGCTACAGCTTGTCTGGCTCCAAAAAGTGTCAGTGGGATGAGCTGGTATCTGTTAGCTGCTGGTGGCATCCCTGCTAGATCTGGACATGATTCCACATTGCCCATATTCCTCCAGACAAAGGCAACATAGTTTGTTGCTGCAAGGAAGCAGCGCCAGGAATCATTTGCCAGTGATGCAGTTGGAAGTGCTCTTGCTGGGAAGCTGCTCCTCCTGCAGCTTCCACGCCCCAGGACATATCATCTTTCAGATGAGTCACAAGCTCCATGCCCTCTAGCCCAGCATCAGCTTTGGGAATGACGCTCCTGTGCTTCACAAGGACACTGTGTTCATCCCCATTGCCCAGTCAGGCTGTGAGCTGGGGCTGTGCCCACATCTTCACCCATCCCTCCATTCACTCCATGCGCACCGTGCTGAGAACCATATGAAGCTTCACCATGGGGAGAGGGCACATGATGGCTAGCAGCAAAGTGGAACCATGGAATCATGGAATATTCTGAGTTGGAGGGGTCCCACAAGGATCGAGTCCAAGTCCTGTCTCCACACAGGATCACCTAAAATCCAAATCCAATGTCTGAGAGCATCGTCCAAATGTCTTTTGAACTAAAGCATCTCAGGGCCTTGACCAGTGCCGTGAGGAGCCTGTACCATGCCCACCAACCTCTGGTGAAGACACTTTTCATGGAACCATACCTGGGGCACTTTGGTTGAAGGCACACTCTAGCATGCTTTCATCAGTGAGACCACAGCATCATTAAGGTCGGATAAGACCTCTAAGACTATCCAGTGCAACCATCAACCCATCACCACCATTCCCACTAAACCATGTCCCTCAGTGCCACACCTCCATATTTCTTGAACACTTCCATGGACAGTGACTCTCCACCTCCTCGGGCAGCCTGTGCCAATACCTTGCCATTCTTTCTAGGAAGAACTGTTTCCTAATATCAAACCTGAGCATCCACTGACACAGCTTCAGGCCCCGTGACCCACCAGTGGATCCATCCCTCTTCCTAAAGACTCTGCCATGATAACCATGGGTTTGTGTGGACTCACGGTGTATTTGCACTATGGAAGATGCCCTTGAACTTCTCTCCTGTCAACGGGCACATATTTCAGTGTCATCAGGTCTCCCCCACTGTCACACAGAGCAGTACTATGGGCAGCTGCCTGGGCTTCCATCAGCACAAAGCTCCTGCCAAAGGAAACCTATTGTCCCAGGCAGGGCACATTCATTTTTCTCTGCAGGAAAAGAGGCCATTTCACATAGCTTTTTCTTCTGGTTTCCACTAAGGTGATCATAATTCAGGGTCCGTTTCTGTGTTGGATGCCAACCACATAACACTCTTAATCTCAGTAATTGTAGTTTATTGAGGTTCTTGGAAACTGGCAGAAATGCCTTTTGAAAGAATAATAATAATAAAAAAATCATCCCAAACTCTGAATCAGTGAGGAAATTCCCCCAGTGGATCACAGCTGAAAACA
Organism: Odontophorus gujanensis; assembly: GCA_013399175.1. Taxonomy (NCBI): domain Eukaryota; kingdom Metazoa; phylum Chordata; class Aves; order Galliformes; family Odontophoridae; genus Odontophorus; species Odontophorus gujanensis. Next base: position 34,370 of record VXAB01005933.1, on the reverse strand, counting down.
AACATGTTTTTGTGCTTCCAGAAAATCAGCAAGACCGACGGTGCCATTGTTTGTGAAAGGGGGATTTCCACATTTCAGGGAAAACCTTGGAAGCCATCACAGCAGCTGACCCCAGAAAAGCAGGAGATGTGAACAGGCAGGTTAAAAATCATGGCATTTTTGAAAATGACAATGTTGATTTGGGTTATTTCTTTCCTTTTTTTTTCTTTTTTTTTTTTTTTCTTTTTTTCTGTGCCTGCTTCCCGAACCTTTAGGGGCCACATTGCCTCACTTTCCCTCTCGGATGAGGACTGCCAATGCACCATTCCATTTTGCCCCTAATAAAAGCTCCTTATCACGTAGCCACGTGATACAAGAAATTCTTGCATCAAAGATGGCACAGAACATTACATTTTATAATAAAATTGCACGAGTCAGCAATGCTAACGCCTACAAAGAGGAACAAATATGCAATCTGGAAGAAAACAAATGTGATTTGTGAATCCTTGATATTGCCCTTGGAATGGGGCTGTGCATGAGGACAATTGCACTTTTCTTTGGTTCTCTGTATTTGGAGGAAATTAGTTTATCCATGCTGTGTAGGACGTGACTATCCATGCCCACCTCTGCCAGTCTCCTAGTAAATGTCTCCCTGCTCTGCTCATGGGCTGCCAGGAGTTGGTTTCACTCCAAACGTAGTCCCACGAATGCGATCTCCAGTGAAGAGGTGGGGAGCAAGGGGAAATGGCTTAAAACTAAAAGATGGGACAGTTGGATTGGATGCTAGAAATGGTTTATTTACAGAGTGGTGAGGCACTGAGCAGCTGTGTGTGGCCTATCCCTGGAAGTGTCCAAGCCCGGGTTGGATGGGACTTTCGGCAGTTGGATCCAGTGGGTGGTGTTCCCTCCAATGGGGTTGGAAATAGATGGAGTTTAAGGTTCTTCGTAGCCCAAACCATTCTATGATTCTATGAATCTATGTTTGCATGTGGGATGAGTTACTGCTTTTCCAGCGTTCCCGTGTAACCTCCACGGTGGTTACATAGGATTGTACTCCTCTTCCAGCTGGAAGACCTCACAGAGACCCTCTGTGTGTTGACATGGAGGGGACACAGGATCATTGACTCTAATCATCGGCTTAATACTACCAAGTCTGTGACTAACTCACATCCCCCAGTGCCACATCCACACACCTCTTAATTATTCCCAGGGATGGGGACTCCACCACTGCCCTGAGCATCCTATTCCAATGCCTGACCATCCTTTCCACGAAGAAATTCTTTCTGATATCCAATCGAAATCTACCCTGATGCATCTTGAGGCTGTTTCCTAAATCTGTCCAGAGTTACACTTGCATTTCCTGAAGTCCTCGGAAGACAGGGGAGCTCAGGAGGGGTTTAATGGCTTGCTGATTTTCAGGGTTCTACCCAAGACTGATAGCCATGCAGGGATAAAGCAAGTGAGGGAAAAGTCTATTGGCCAAAGACAGAGCCATGGACAGTCAAAGGAGAAGGAGAAATGTGAAGGAAGGAGCTGGAAATCCCTGCCTTGGCTTGCTGGCTTTCGTTTGTGTGTAAGGATACGTGCAATCGCCCTGAACGCTACAGCGAGCTGTTCCAGTGCCAGTTGATTGCCCTGCCTGATACCATTTGGGAGATTACTATATCCCATGCCTGGGCTGCCTGCCAGGAAAGCATGACTGAGAGGGTAATAAGGAGTGACCATTACAGGGAATGCAATGGCATCACTGCCGATGGGAATGTTAGCTCATCCCCTCTGAGCAAGCACTGCGTGGTCACCTTGACATCACAGTGGTGACCTGGCACGGAGAGCAAAGGTAAGATCATGCTGTTCCTGCTGCTGTGACAAATATTTGGATGTGATAGGATAAGTGTTCGGGAGCTCACCGCAGGATGGAAGTAATGAGTGTGGTTGGTTTGAGACTGGCAGTATGAAACTTCTGCCCTACCCTGGGTTGGATGGCGTGTCTGAGGGCCCAACACTCCTCTGGGGTGTGGGGAAGGAGAAATCACTGTTGTTGATACTTAGTAATGACAGACTACGTTCACCTTCCTTGATCCTTAAGTTTTAGTATTACTTCACAGAAATGATGTGAATAACAGAGGAGCTCACATCCAGGTACATCTGAGATAGAACAGCCTCACTGGCCAAAGACAAGCAAGCACAAGGTGGGAAAACCCTGGCTTAGAAATAACCATGCAACTTGCAGTGATGCAGCTTGTGTGGGTGCATCCAGATAGCCTCTCATGACACACTCCCATGCTATCATTTGCAGAGAGCAGCTGCCTCACTCAGTGCTCAAGATGAGCTCTGTTAATGAGCAGCTAATCAGCATTTCCCTCTGCTGAACCCTACAGAACTGGACAGTGGACCCAACATTCCACAGCAGCCCAAGGAATAGAAAGAGTCCTGCTCTGACTCCAAGTGGAGTTTGTTCAGTGTGCTTTGAGTCCCCCAGGTGTTTCACTCCCATCTTTTTGGGGCTTAGTCTTCTGCTGTTGTTTGAGAAATCACATCGGAGCGCAGGCCAATTGAAGTTTGGAAAATGATTTCACATGGGCACATCTTCACTGGAACCCAAAGGACAATGATGGTTGGACTATGTGACCTTAGTGTTTTTTCACTGATCTTAATGGTTCTATGACAATCCTACTCCAAAGCTCAAATCCGTAGATATTTTCTGAAAAGAGAGGAAAAAACTCTCATATTTCCCCAGTTGTTCTTAGAAATGGCTGAATGATTTTTGCTGAAAGTTATGCAGAAGTAGTACAAAACACTCTGTGTAGAATTTTTGCCTGATTTATACAGAGTTTGCAACATTAAAAGAAGGTAATGCATCATCCAGTGAGAAGTCTTGGGTGATTTACTGACCCATCCTGAAGTGCTGCCTGGAAGTTAAAAGCCATACATCTCCATCCCTCAATAACATTAACTGCTCCAAAGGAGAGAGCAGCTTACCTCAGCTTACTGGCAAATAGAAGAGGCAACACTTCAAAAGATCTGATTTCCAGATTAGACCCAGGGATATTCCCTTGTTCTTCCCCAAAAGCTCCTTTAAACCAAAAACCCATCAAAGATATCAGAAAACCAACATTCAGCTTCTTTAAGGTCTCTGAAGAGTTCAAGAGATTAAAATAACTACAGAAATATCAATAAATCATGACCACATGTCCCATTCCTGACTCTTTTTTTTCTTTTTTTATTTCTATGGAAACTACAATAGATACAAAGAGCAGAAAACACTCTTTGTCCCTGCCTATTGTAGAGGGGTTGAAACTAGATGATCTTAAAGGTCCATTCCAACCCAAGCCATTCTATGACTCTATGATACAGCAAATTCTCAGCCACAAAACTCTATTTTTCAACAGTCAACACCATTATCTATGTATTTTTGTCAACAATCAACAGAAGCCTACCATCCACCACCTCACTGTGCTGCCATCCACTGTTTGGTCTCCATGAATACTCAACAAGCATCAACAAAGGTAAATGAATGCCATTTTTTCTGCATGGAGGAATTCAATTCCACACCTTTGCTTTGAAAGCACTTCCATGTTGGATGCCATTCTGTCAGACCGTCCCTCTGCTGCACACACAGCAACAAAATGTAATGGAATGTTGGCAGGAAGGTTCATCCTCTACCACCATAATACCAACATCCACCCCTGATGCTGTGGGCCAACGTAATAAAACAGGAGGCACTACTTTCAGAGCATCCCTCATAATAATGCCTAAGTGGAGATACTTCCAATTTCAGCAATGAAAAGCTACTGTAGATATTAACTTGGTGGTATCCCCCAAACTCTGCAGATGTGTTATATCCCTCCAATGGCTGCCAAACTTACGGCCCTTTGTTTTTAGCACAATTAGGATCATTTGTGCAAAGGACAGATCTCACAGGGTGGGCTGTGGAGTGTCTCATGGAAGTACCTTTATAATGCACAAGAAACATAGATCATAGGATTATAAATGCCAACCATGGTAGTGGAGCTTGATTTGAATCACAGAATCATTGGATGGCTTAGGTTGGAAGGGACCCCAAAGACCATTGAGCTCCAACCTCCCTGCTGGAGGCACGGTTGCCAATCACCATATCACTCACTAGATGAAGTTGTCCAGGGCCTGATCCAACCTGATCTCGGACACCTCCAGGGATGTGTTTCACATGAAAGTTGGTATCAAAAACAACAGACCAATCTGTAGATGCAACAGCATTTCTCCATTAGAGAGTCACTAAAGGGAGCAGATGGTGATGAGGATGACTGTAGACGTTTGCTGTTGACAGCTAAAGCTGGGGCAGATGAATATTGCTCCTTTGCTTTGAGTCTGACCAGATCCCTCTGGGATGGAGGAAGGATATTGCTTTCTTATTGTGCAAAAGAAAAGGTCAACCGTCGGGCTGCAGAGGATGCTGACCAACCACGTCACCGCCTGGTGCTGCTCCAGGCTTTGCCCCTGCACTCTTTGCCAAAACTCATCCACTGCTGACTTGCAACAACTGCCCAGAACGATTTTGTTTTGTTAACAGTCTGGACGCTGAACCTTGTCCCGGTCTAGCTGCAAAGACAGAACAGGAGTGAAGTCCTTCCATCAGTGCGGTTCCATTGCCTGGGCATCTCACCGAGAGCTGACCTTCATGTGATCACGAGGCTACCAGGGGTGATGGAGCAGTTGACCTGCTTGGAAAGCTGGCATCCCCATGCCATAGTGCTGGGCTTCTGGTGCCTGGGCTCAAGAACCTTGATGCATTGTTCAGGATCCGTGGAGTGACCTTCAGCGACCTCGGCTCTGCGGACGCTGTGGCTCCTGATGGTTAGTCAGCACTACACCTGGAACACGTGCTTGGATGCCTGGAGGCAAAAGCCGCCCAACTTGGTGTCTGTTTCTCCTGGATGAAGACCAAGGCTCAAAATCTGGCAGCTGGACAACTCATGCAGAACGTCAAAGTGAATAGCTGCTCTGTTGAGGGAGCTGAAGAATGTTATTTATCTCAGCTCAGAGCAGAGCTCTCCAGGCAGGTGTTTGCTGGATGTGCCGTAGACCAATGTCCTTGATGGGTTTGCTGAGGAGGGCATAGGTATAATACAAGCTGTAACTTGACATGATATCTGGCTGTAATCATCCCGCATCCAACTGTGCCATTATATATTTCTAAGATGTTACTGAAGTGACTCATGGGTGCTCAAGGTATTTTGTGTAAGCTGTCAACACCATTTTTTCTGCTGTTGTGGTTTAACCTGGCAGGCAGCTCAGCACCACACAGACATTCATTGCTCCCCAGTGCGACGAGAGAGAGAACTGGAAAAAAAGGTAAAAACTAATGGGTTGAGGTAATAGCAGTTTAATAGGGCAGAAAGTGAAAGAATAATAACAATGATAAAAAAATATACAAAACGAGCAATGTACAATGCCATTGCTCACCACCTGCTGACTGATATCCATCCAGACCCTGAGCAGTAGCAGCCCTCCCCACAGTTTTATTGTTCAGAATGATGCTGTATGGTATGGGATGTCCCTCTGGTGAGTTTGGGTCAGCTGTCCTGGTTCTGTCCCCTCCCAGCTCCTTGTGCACCACTGGCTCCTTGCTGGCCAGGCAGCATGAGAATCTGAAAGACCTTGAGTTCATGTAAGCACTGCTCGGGATAACACTGGTGTGTTATCAATATTATTCTCATCCTAAATACGAAACACAGCACTCTGTCAGCTTCAGGGGAGAAAATAAACTCCACCTCAGAAAAACTCAGGACATCTGCTGTGCCAGAATATGGCTGGTAAATTGTGTGAAGTCCAATATAATTCAGGATCTGGAGGAAGGCAGAGTCATGCAGGGGATGGAGCAATGATTCAGATTTTTTGTACACGTGGCATATTTGGGTGAACTCACACAGTGGACAATGCCTTAAAATTCACCCCTGACATCCAACTGGGCAATACTCAGCCTAGTCCAGAAATTGTGGTCAACCCTGCATGAGATGAATTCCAAAACAGACAGGTCACCAAAACGTCGTCTCTCCCAGGCAAAGATCAGAGACAATGCTGTGAGTAGAGGCTGCAAAGTCAAGCAACTTCACAGCTGCTGAGCCTACAGCAGGTCCTCCAAGACTATTAATGTGCCTTGGCACCCACTGTGAAAACAAACTGGCTCAGAAAGGACCAAGCAGATGTTGGTTTGAAGGAGGATTTCTCTGGGCTTAGCTCTACCTGTGTTTGCAGCCCCAATTCTCCTGCAGAGCTACGTGCCCTTGTGCTTTGTCTTCATGATGTACAGGGTTATCTTGTTTTCTATTCAAAGCATGGCCCAGGATGTAACGCTCTCCTCTGGGTGTCCCTCCTTGCCACACGGTGCTCTAACACTTACCTCACGTTGTCTGCCCATCTCCTGGGGCGTGCACAGTTTTTGATCATCTCTCTGGAGAAGACACTGCATCCCACCCAAAGTCAACGCTATTCCATGGTGGTTACAGCTCCTAGTGCCAGGAGAGCTCAATTTTAGACTGGTTCAAGCACATTCCTACATGAAGTTTGTTCCTACGAAGATCTTTCGTGAAGAAAGATCTGATATTTCCTAAAGTAGGAACAAACCAATTTCTTCCACCTGCTTCTGGTTGCTGAATTGTACTGATGCTCTGTGCCCATTTCTACCTGGCAAGCTGTGCCTGAGGCCATTAGTCTGTCTTTGCCTCAGTTTCCCACGTGCAAAACAATTTTCCTGTCTCTGAAGGGCAGTGTGAAGATAAGTACATTAAAAGTTCAGATGGCATTCAGGTTCTGGAGTACTAGGAGCGATAGAATTGACTTAAATAGATGGTTTGAAGTCCATTAAAGAAAAATCTTTGCTTGGAGGGTAGAGACAGGAAAGACATAGCAGGTCACCCAGCCCTCTTCCCTGGCAACGCGGAGTTTTGTGCATGTTTTCTGGTGCTCTGTCTTGTCAGCGTGCTGCTGTGAGCAACTCCCAGCACTTCTACCAGGAGGAAATTCGGCACTTAAACTAAACATGCACTGTCTTCATTTCACCCCTCTGTTCTCATTTATCCCCCTGGCTGTTCATTGCAAAGCTCATGTCTAAGCTAATAACCAAGGATTTCTCGCAAACAGATCATGTCATGCTAAAGGGATGACTGTGCTAATGCCTCTGTTAGGCCTGGAAGTATTTTCTGGGTAAATTTAATGGTCCCAGGTGCCCGTACTGACTCAGAATCAATTCATGGCACCTTTAACTCATGCAAGGCCCCCATCTTTCATTGCAGCATCTCTGCTGCTTGCACATGGTGTGCACCCAGCACCAGGCAGAAGCTCCAAAACTCACCCCGCTCACTCTCATTTGCCTTCTCGTTTTATTTTCTGGCTCCACACACACAAACCCACTGTCTCTTCATGCTTTTAAAAGTGTCATTTTATTCAAAGCATTCAGAAGGTGGTTTTGTCGGTGTCCCTGGGGGTTTCTGGCTGAGGCAGCTGGGACGAGGCTCTGCACATCACAGGCTGCTGCCAACTGTGCTGCACTGCCTTTTGCAGAAGTCCCTTTGCTTTCGTTTTACCTACGTGCATTGGAGGCCGATGGATGAAAGTGAACTGGGTTATTTTCGTAGCTTTTCAACCTTCTAGAATTAATAAGCACCCCAGAGCTGCCCTAGGAATGCATTCACTCAAGATGCAGTAAAACGTGCATGCAGGCAAAACTTTTCATTGCAAGGAAACCTTTCTCCAAGCCCCACCTACACACGTACTTCTGCCAGTTACTACTTTGTATAAGCTCTGGCTAGGATTGCCACCAAAACAGCCAAATCACTGTGGGCTACACTGGGATATATGTGGTGATGGAGGCATGCAGATGTTAGGTATTAGCTGAGCTCCTCCTCTTTCTTCTTAGATAGGGGAAAAGAAGCACGCTGTCTTCGAAAGGTATGGCTGACCCTAAAGTCGCTTTACTTTCAGTTCTCCTCCATCCCGATCTTGGGAAGGGTGCTGCTGGCTGAATGCAGATAGATTTGATAGCAGTCACAGGGCACAGGAGCAGAGGTGCAGGGGATTTGAGCCCAGTATCACAGGGTGTGCTCCATGTCACAGGCTCAGTTCCCTTACTGGAGCCATGAACGTCTCCAGAGGGATTTTGGTGCAAGGAGCATCACTCTGTTCTTGAAGATCCCTTTTAGCCACGCTGCTGTTTTGCAAGCATCTAGCTGGCATGGGATCATTTTATTTCAATCAAAACCATCTCACAGCGGGCTGGACTTCAATGTGCAGTCCTAGAAATGCTGATGCTTTTATCACCAGAAAGCTTTATTTTGATTCACTCTCCTTCGGTAGTGCTTTTGAGAAAAATCCTTGGCACTCTTTGACCATTAAAATGGCAATAATTTTTAAAAACAATTTGTCTTATCACCATTTCCTTTGAACTCACTGATAATACAGTGCATTTACCTCCATTCAGCCCCTCCATTTCCTCCCCCCTTGAAAGGCACTCGTGACCACAGCTCCTGGCAATGACAGTATCTGGGGCTGGATAAAGCCATGGACTGCTTTGAGCTGGTTTTTTTTTTTTTTTTTTTTTTTTTAAATACTANTTTTTTTTTTTTTTTTCTGACACTACTAAGGTATCTTGGGAGGCCCTGTCAAGGTTTGCTCTCTTTCTTTATAGAACAACATTAAGCCCAGAAGTTAATCTGATTCTAGCAAACAGGCATCCACAAAGGAGCAAGACCACAGTGATATGCACTAAACCAGGACAAGGCCATGTCCCCCGTCACGTTGCTTGAGATTCTCTCGGTTCACATCCTATTCCCTGACTTTGGTCTGGGCTGCCCACTGCTCAGGATGAAGGATTGGCATGCACTTTCACAATTTATAGCCTGTACTGCAGGTCTTGGTTGGTAGCTGGCTGGTAGAATTAACTTTAACTGGTGGGAAAGTGTCAGGCAGAACTGATAATTGGTTAATTAACGCTTGCACGTTGAAGAGTTTAAAAGCACACAGATGCAGTCAAGTTCATATTTGCACGATGCATCCCTTGGAATAATCCCATTCCACTGTTGCAATAAAGCTTGAGTAACTTCACCCTGTTAGGAGCCAGATAATTTGCCTTGCCCCAGGGAGAACAGCAACATGAGCACCTACACATGGTGGAGAACAGAGCATCCAGCTCATTCTGGAATCTGCCTTTCTTAGATGTCATGCCCGAGAGCTTGTAAACTGCAAGGAGGATGGATATGGAAGAGGAACAATTGATCTCTTTCTCCTCTACCAGCTTCTCCAGCTGACCACACTGCCTTGGTTTTCAGTCTTTTGTCTTATCCTGTGGATGGGGAGCCAACACTTGGTCACAGAAATTAAAGGCAGCTAGAGAAAATCATGGAATTATGGAACTATTCATGTTGGAAAGACCTTCAAGATCATGAAGTCCAACCATCAACTTGACTTACCAAGTCCTACCACCAAACCATGTCTCTTAGTACCATGTCCACATGTCTCTTGAATACTTCCAAGGATGGGGACTCCACAATACCCTGAGCAGTCCGTTCCAGTCCTTGAGCAACCTCTCTGTGAAGAAATTCTTCCTACTGTCCAATCTAAGACTCCTTTGGTGCAGTTTGAGGCCATTTCCTCATGTCCTATCACTCATCATCCAAGAAGAGAATCTGACACCTCCTTGCTGCACCCTCCTGTCAGGAGGACGTAGAGAGTGATGCCTCCTCTTTTCCAGATTAAACAGTCCCAGTTCCTTCCACCACCCTCCACCACCTAACTCTTCTTTTCTAGTCCCTCCACCAGTGTCACTGCTCTTCTCTGAACACACTTAAGCAACTCAATATCTTTCTTACAGTCTGAGGCCCCAAACTAAATACATTTTGAGGTGCAGTCTCACCAGTGCCATGTACGAGGGGATGATCACTTCCATAGCCCATTCTTCACTCATCCCTGTGCCTGTGCTCTGCATGCTCGTGGCACTGAGGGACGTTGTTTGTGGGCATGATGGGGATGGGTTGATGACTGGACTAGATGATCTTAGAGATCTTTTCTAAGCTTAATGATTCTATGACCCTCCCACCATCACCCACAATCATCCAGCCCTGTGGAGCACCTCCAAACCATACAGAGTGAACTCTGGCTTAAGTGTGAGTTATGAGACATTACCTGCTCTCTTGCAGCATCCCCTAGAAGTGCACATGGCCACTCCATCCACACCCATCTCCTTTTCCCAGTATCTCAGGGAGGAAAGGGATGGCTTTTCAGTTTGGTTCAGCAGGAAACTTCCTGTCCAAGAGTCTTTAGGACTTGGTGTGGCTTGAAACAGCATGTGCTGCTCTGCCACGTCCTGGGGAAGCCAGGAATTGAGTTCCAGAGTTGGCCCCAGCATAAGCTTCCTGCCGGAGGTGAAGGAAATCAAAGCACATCCAAAACATGAAGGCCCAAGGTCTCCAGAAAAACTGTCCCTGTATTTCTGGACCACAATAATCAGGAGGAGTAAAAAAAGATCTTTCCCTCTGTTTTACCCAGCTCTGACACAGGGATGCCCGAGCAGGGCTTTTTAGGTACTTCAAGACAGAGAGGCACTCCTGATAAACAGAGAGGAGCTGCTCTTCCAGCCCCCATTTTCAGGAAGGTTTGAAGCAGCGTGTGTTTTTACCACAATTTTTCTCTTCCCAGGGCACAGTGGTGATGATGTGTGTGTTTGAAGCAGGCTGATATTTTGTAGTGCTCAATGAGCACATTCTGTGGGGCTGACCATCCTCGAAAGCTTGTCCCAGCAGCACTGCTCATCAGTTCAGTGCATGGAGAAGGGGAAGAAGGCCAGGGCTGTACTGCCTCATTTCCAAGCAAACAGATGAATGTTTGTTGCAGAAGAAGGGCTGCAGAAGTGCTGTGGGCACGGCTGCAGCATGCCCAAATGTCATGGAGATGGCCACACAGCCTCGTGGTGAAGGCCACTGAATTCCACCATGCCATCCCCAATACAAATCCTGGTGCAAATCCAGACCCAATCCGGGGTCACGTTCAAACTCTCCATCCCTACCAGCACTCGGCGTCACCTCATCCTCAGCTCCCTGCGTCCCCTCCAGCCCTTGCAGAGAGCGTTTCTATTTTCCAGCCTAACCTTTGTCTGGCCGAGGCAGTGAGTCATCTCGCTCATTAGCTGAACTTTGAATATCTCTTTATCCGCTGGATCCCTTTCAAGCTTGTTCCCTGGCAGCGGAAGCACCGGCTTCTCCTTTGCTCTGCTCTGCTCTGGATTGCTGCGTTGCTTTTGCAGCAGCATCTCCTCCCCTCCCACCTAGGGGATGCTAATAAAATCAGAGGGGAGCAGGGATTATTTTCAGCCCACGCATGCCTTCCCGTGCAGTATGGCTTAATGCCCAGGGGGCACTCGGTGCATTTAGCAAGCCCCAGGTTTCTGGACAGCATTCAGCCCTCTCTTCAGCTTCACTGCAGCCACAGGTTGTGTTCACAAAGCTACGAGGATGCACTGCAGCCACTTGCAGAGCTGGATCTTGATTGCCAGCAGATGCCCATTGCCAACAGAGACTTGAGCTGTGGCTGCCTTGCTGTCCCCTGCAGAGAACCTAAATCCTTCGTTAGTTTCCTTTTCTGCTTTCTGTCCATGCACAGACCTCCCAGTGAAAATAGCACAGGCAGGGGTTTGCCACGTGGGAATTTTGGCTCCTCTTCGGCTACGCTGGGGAGAAACAATGTAGGATCAAAGCTCTTGTAAAAGGTTTTAATGGAGCGATGTAGTGGACCTCAAACCACTGCTCCTGATGTGCTTGGCTGCTTTGGGATGGGTGAAGACTTGAAGAACCTCTTGTCTGCTCAAAAGGCAAATGGAAGATGCTGCTCTGGGAGGAGAAGCCCCTTCTGCACCCTCACAAGGGTGGACAGCAGATGGCTTTTCCTGGGCAAGACATCACCTTCCTCCCAGTACCTGTTTCCTTTCTAGCCACTGCCACCGATGATTTTTTCGGGTCTCATAGTTTGCTGATCATCTTCCCAAATCATGTGACGAGAGCATCTCCTTCAGCATCTCACCGCTGCTGCTCCTGCTTGCATGCACACCGGTAATTTGTGCCTGTGTGAGCACTTCCCCGCGAGGAACTGATGATTCACGGCCCCAGCCAAGGGAATCAATACTGCATGACTAAGGGAGTGCTGCAGAGGGCTGGTGGTGAGCTGCTGCTTCCATGTCTCTGTCCTGAGCGGAGATTTGCTGATCATTTTTACGAATTCATCTTGCAGGGTCTTTGCCAGGCTTTCAGCAATCCTTTTGTTTTGTTCATTTATTCGTTCATTTATTCCTTTAGTACTTTTTCCCACACTTCCTCATGCTATTTTGGGTTTTCTTCCAGATATCAGAAGTTCATAGAAACATCGAATCATAGGATCTGGATGAGGTCATCCTGTCCAACCATCAACCCATCCCCATCATGCCCACTAACCACATCCCTCAGGGCCACGTCTACTCTCTCCCTGAACACCTCCAGGGATGGTGACTCCACCACCTCCCTGGGCAGCCTGTGCCAACACCTCACCACTCTTTCTGAGAATAAATTGTTTTTCTGATATCCAACCTGAATCTCCCCTGGCACAGCTTAAAGCCATTACCAAGTTGTGCCAGCCTGTGAATTTTGAGGCAGTCCAGTAGTGAGCACACGAATCCATGCTTGCCCGAACAAACAGAAAGATGGAGGTTATTAATCACTGCTACAGGGCCACATGGAGATGGCTTGTCCAGAAAAATACTGTGGGGCAGAAGACTTCTTGAGAGCTTCTGATTCATGAATGTGCCACTGAACATGCAGATACGATGTGTGCATGCAGCCCATCATTCATCAGAAGGTAAATTAATGCTTGGCCATGAGACCTCCTGTAGCCCAGTTCACGTGAACCTGCAAGTAAGCACTCTGCAAGTTGAAGATGGGCACTCCTGTGATGTAGCACTGTTCCTCACTGCTTCATGATGCCTGTAAAACCCTTTTAGGAACAATGTGTGAGTCTCAGGCTACTAAAGGATGTCCCTAGTGCCAACAGTGCCAAGCAGCTCCACTCTTCATGTCTCCAGGAGCAGTTCTCCATTGGCTGTGCTGGACCTCAGCTGCTCCCCATATATCTTGTCCTCCAGATCCTTCCTCGCCTTTGCAATCCTCCTCCGGATGCTCTCTAATAGTTCTCTGTCCTTATGTTGTGGTGCCCAAAGCGCACAGAGTGCTTGAGGTGAGGCTGCACCAGAGCAGACCAGAGCGGGGGGAAGAGGAAGACCAGGAAGGAAAAGGCACCTCCCTGCACCCATGCCAGGAGGATGCAGCACACAATTCCCGGCCCAGAAGTTGCAGTTTCCTCAGCAGCCCCAGAGGCTCAGTCTGACAGCTGTAATGGTGAGGAGATAAAATATCTGTCATCTGTCTTGCAGTGATCGTGATCCTTGTGGTAGCAAGTGAAAAAAAGAGCTTCTGAGATGTACGAGTGAAGAAGGACCAAGAGAGCTTTAGCTTCGATGCTGAATTTTGGCTCTGTCTCATCTTGTCTCCGCTCCAGACTGTCCAAGTTACCCCCCACCCCCCCCCCCCCGCCCCCACACAAAACTCAACCGAACACAAGACAAC
>VXAB01005933.1:0-20765 GCA_013399175.1 Odontophorus gujanensis | reverse complement strand
AAAAAAAAAAGCTACTTCAACAGCCTGAGAGCACAGATTTCTCCTGCATCCCTTCAGAGGGCCTTAAACATCTCTGCTAATTTACCCTCAACCTTACGACGAGTATCATTTTTCTTATCTCCATCAACGGTGCATGGGGCTGCCTCCAGGGGGCAAGCCAGGATGCCCAAATTAGCTACAGGGAGGCTGTGCAGGGGACTGTGTAAGTCTGGGAGCAGCAAAACAATCCTGCAGAGACTGAATTCCTCTGCTCCGTTCAGTTTGACGGAGCCACGGCACCAGGTGGGTGCATGGAATGAAGGCATCCCACTACCTGGGCATCTCCTGCTGTACTCCACCTTGGGTACTTAAGCAAACAGAGATGAAGCACGAGGCTCATGTATATATGTGGGCTTTGATGGTTTCCATGGCCTGCCCATGGGCTCCATTACACTGGGGATGGAGATGTCACCAGTGAGGGTCCTACCTGGGGCTGCTCACCGCTGCGGGTCCCCAGCGCAAACTGCCTGTGAGGCTCCTCCTCCTGGTAGGTTCCCAAATCCCAGTCAGATGACAGGGTTATTTACTGAGGCTGGCAGGAAGGAAAGGCCATAAATTCCCTGGGTATAATGGCTGAGTCAGAGAAGGAACCAGACGCGTCCAATTCTAGAGGCTTAAAGGGAGGGGACAGGATTAGCTGGGGCTCCTGCTTTCCTCCCATCCCAGCAAGTCCCTTTGGTGAACGAGGAGGCACATAAGGCCTTGTGGCTCCTGGCCACTCTGTAGCTGCCTTCCCTGGGCTTTCCCTGCCTACCAGGCTGGGAGAGAGCAGTATGCTTTGGTCTCCTGCCCTGTTTGGAGATCACAGCTCGGTTGTGAGGCCTTGCAGACAGTTTGCCCTTCCACCCTGGGAATCACTGCTTCTTTGGCAGGAAGGCAAATGGTTCAGCCTTTGGGGCCCAACGACACAGCGTTATCCTCCCCGGGGTTTTTGCAACCCCTTGGATTTTTAGAGATTGCACATTCCTAAAATTAGCCCTGACATGCTGCAAAAGCAACATCAATACATCTCATTAAGGAAAAAAAAAAAAAAACAAAAAGCAAAAAATGCCATAAGGAGACATTTGGATTCATTCACATGTCTTTCTTTTTCCTCTGTTTGTTTGGTTCTTTGGGAGCAAATTCTCCAGCAGACTTCAAGCAACCACAAACCAAACCGGATAAATATTGTCTCTTTGGAAGGCTTCAGCCTGCTCCTGCCCCTTGCAGTGTACAGCCTCCATGGCTGACTCACACAGACCACGTCCTCAGTAATAGGATAGGTCACCCTGTCCTATGAAACACTCACGGGTGACAACTTCATTAATTGGCCTCGCCCAAGAGCTGAACTCACTTGGGAACATTGTCTTCTGTGGCCCTGCAGAGGACATCTCAGGGGTGAGTCCTTCTGAGAAGGACTTCCAGTGTGTGACAACGGAGGTTCCTATGATTTCCAGTCTCCCTAGATAATTTTAGTTATCTTTTCATCTCCAGGTCTTCCTCTACCCTTCATCCTCAGCAGAAGCTGAGATAGTTAACGGATGAGGTTCTCCCCTTCCCACTGTGGCTCCTCTCTCTGTGTAGGGTAATGCTGTTCCCATCACCAGCCCGATTTCCTCACACCATTGAGCTTTATCTGTGAGAAAAGATCAGGAATTATCAAATCAGCCCCAGAAACACCTTGTGTCTTTCTAGAACCATAAAATCACTGCACATCCTGAGTTGGAAGGGTCCCATAAGGAACATCAAGTCCAACTCCCGGCTCCACACAGGACCACCCCAAATCCAAACCCTATGTCTGAGAGCGTTGTCCAAACGCTCCTTGAGCTCCAGCAGCTTTGAGCTGTGCCTATTGCCCTGAGGAGCCTGTTTCATGCCCACCACCTTCTGGAGAAGGACCTTTGCCTAAAGGACCTTTTCTGAAGAAGGACCTTTTTCCTTTGCCTGACCATCCCAACACAGTTCCGTGCTGTTTCCTCAGGCCAGTGTGATGGGAGAAGACACAGAGGCTCCCAAGCTCTGTCCTTTTTCTGACAGAGCCTGCTCCCTTTCTCCTCATAGCGAGGAGAGCCCAGGTCAGTGCTCCAGGGACCTGACTTATACTACTCAGAAAACTCACGGGTGTTACTCAAGACTTCACGGATGAAAGGTCTTGAGAAACAGCCATGAATCGCCCAAGTAGCATAAGGAGAAGGAGGTCAGGGAGCACTCCATGTGCCAGAGGAGCATGTCGGCAAGCACAGACCTGGGAGGTTTCTCATGAAACCAGTTTAGTCTGTATTAGCAGATAAGGGCACTGAAGGCCACATGGAGGTGGGACACGCGTTCAGATGCACACCACTCCATCACTCAAGTGATCTCAAGTGATTTTCTTTGCATATGGGGAAAGTGGGCACTGGAGTGCATGTATTTGCCCCAGAAACGTGTCTCTGAATATCACACAAGTTAACAATGAGGAGGGCTGGACTTGTGGAAAGACCTGTGAAAGATACCCAGCAGTACATTCAGAGGGTTACAAAGAGACTGAGTGGGCTAGGTGGTGAGTAATGAAAATGTCACTCAGTGAGATGAGATTTTTCACTGCATGAAATGCCTCTTTATATCACATGGAAGTTTCCAGGTATTTGGAACAGAAGTAGGTCTGAACCACAGAAAACTCCTGATTACTTACTTTTCTGCTTCTAATTCACTGTCCTCTGTGAATTCCAATTTATACTGGTGTTGTCCTCCCAGGTCATCAGCAAAGATGTTAATGAAACTTGATCCTGAATCCTGATTCTTGTCCTACCCCAGCAGACACGCCTTGCTCAATGCAGCACGCTCTTGTTTGGGATTAGTTACTGCATTACAATGTGTTTTCAGTTTGCACAAACTGTGTGTTCAGACCATCACATTTTTTTTCTAATTTCTCATTTCCTAAGACAAAGAAGCAGAATACATTAATCAAAACAAAAACACATGTTCATAAATGTGTGCTCCCTTCATCCACTGGCTCTGTCATTCACTGACATTATTCCTCTTCTCACCAAAAAAGCTGGAGAAGAAGAAAACCTGGCAGTTTTCTGTGCCCATCATTCTTCAAGTCTAACTCTTGTCTCCTGGTAATTTTACTCAGCATCTGGCTGTTGCAGTTTCTCCCTGTTGACACTATCGTGTGGACAGAACCAAGCTCTAAACATTTCATCATGCCTTTTTCTTAAATATTTGTTCTATGATATTTATAGGCTGGTGATTGCCAGAATTATATTCTACTTCTTTCTGCTCTAAATCACCACCACATTTCCTTTCTTCTGCCTCTCAGGACCATGTTGTGCAAAACTTTATAAAATAGTCACTTAAGGATCAAAATGTTCATTAACTAATCGTGCCATTAACAACAGAGGATGAATACCAGAGGATGTCAGCAGCCTACACAGACTGATTTCTTTAATCTAAAATTTCTAGGGGACGGGATTTTAAGGAGGGCTCTGAGTATAGGACCCTTTGGTTTTCTCATGGTTTCATTTCCCCACCTTGTTTGCTTCCTTGATACAACTTTGGGTGTAAAAGCCCTTCTTATACTTCACTATGAAATGCAACTAGTTTTGCTGCACGGCTTGCTGACCTCCTCCCAGCAATCCTTAACTGTCTCAAACCACTCCTGCTTGGCTACCTTGGTTATTCTCCAACCACAGGCAGATGTTCTTTCCACACAGGGCAGTGTCAGCTGGAAATGTCACCGTGCCCCAGCTACTCGTTACTGGCCTTAGCTGGAAACGATGCTCTGCACCACTCTGTCAATGGAGAGCTCACCCCAATGAGCAATGCTGCTTTGTGCTGCAGGGGATGGAGCAGCTGGAGGGTGGGGAGGAATGTCTGGAGGGGGAAGCACGTCCAGTGGCACAGCTGGATCCAGGAGTGCACATCTGTCCACAGCTCCCCATCCCTGAGGAACCTCTCACAATTCAGCCTTGGACAACATTTATGGCCACTCTCCTGACCTTCAGCCAGGGGAAGAGACTTACTTGGGATTTTCCAGCCTCATTATCCCCTTTATATGCCCTTCTTGCTGTTCCTTCAGGCATACATTTCAAAAACTCAAATCCCTGTTTTGCTATCTAGCCTTTAGCAATCCTCTCCAAGGTCCTGCTATGTGTCCAAGGTTTCCCATCCATTTCCAATCCGCAAGGAGCAGTTTAGGAAGGTCTTCCAAAGTGTAACTCATCACATGGGTGCATGGAGTGCACTCATGCGCTGGGACGGGGTGCTGAGCTGGAAAGAAGCAGAGAGGGAGTGGAAGATTGGCTGGAGAAACATAAAAATCTCAGTGCAGTGTTGAAACAGCAAGACAGCATGTGCCAGTAGTTTCTGGGAGGCTGGGGTGGTCCCTCAGCTCTACAGGCTAAGCCACCCAGCGTTGATGCTGTAACAAACAGTGCCAATTAGGTTCCATGATGCCTCATGATGGGCTCCTTTTCAAAGCATCATGCCATCCACTGGCAGCTCAAGCTCATGCAGCTGTAACCAGCCGTGATGGCTTCATCACCATCCGTGCTTGCTGTGCTCCAGGACATGCACGAATCAGTCCTTCCCAAAGGTTTGTCACCTCAAGCTGCCTCAGTGTGAGATGCTGGCGAGGGCTGCCCCCGGTGTTAACAGGGAGGCTCCTGGCTGTGGTTCAGGTGTCCCTGTGTTTGCCATTTTATGACGTACTTTGCTTCAGTGTTTCTGCACTCACCATCCAGATGCACGTCTGTGGAAAGGAGTAGTTCACAAGTGCTGATGTATTTTGCGGGTCCTGTCACATACGTGCAGCCCACAGAAAGAGCAAACACCAGAAGAAACATCCCATTTTGCCTCACTCGCCTTTGTGATTAACGGCAGAATCTGTGATCACTTAGTATTAGGCTGCAGCTTTGCAAAGGGAAGCAATCATTATAGTCACATGGGCACAAATGTCATTGTTCAAAACCAATAGGTGTGGCAATGCCAACCTGTGTGCTGCCAACGTTGCCTTCTCATGGATTTTATCTTTTGGGCCCTTCCACTTCTCCAGAGAATGGATTTCTTTGAAAGCATCTGAGAAACTGGGTCTGATTTTCTTAAGAAAGAAATATGATTTTGACAGCAAAGAGCCCAGTGGATCGTAGTGCAGGACATGACAAAACTCATGCAAAGCCCTTGAAGGTCTTACTGTTTTATCTGCTTATGATGGAGCTGGAGGAGACTAAGCAGGGAGAGAAGGGCAGGGATTTAGCTGATGCTGGAGTTGGCAGGGACAAGCTAATCATGCCTCGGGTTGCATCTCTAGAGAAGAAGGTGGGGGAACCAACAGAAAATGACACAAAAATGATCTGAGGGATGGAACACCTCCCCTGTGAGGACAGGCTGAGAGAGCTGGGGCTGCTCAGCATGGACAAGAGAAGACTCCTAGGAGACCTGAGTGCGGCCTTTCAGTATCTAAAGGAGCACTACAAGAAAGAAGGGGACAGACTCTTCAGCAGAATCCTTTGTGAAAGGACAAGGGGAAATGGTTTCAAACTACAAGAGGGGGATTTAGGAAGTGTTTTAAAAAAAGGGTGGCGAGGCATTGGGACACGTTGCCCAGAGATGTAGTTGATGCCCCATCCCTGGAAACTTTCAAGGCAAGGCTGGATCAGGCTCTGAGCAACTTATCCAGCTGCGGATGTTCCTGTTCATTGCAGGGGAGTTGGACTAGATGACCTTTAAAGGTCCCTTCCAACTCAAAGGAATCTATGGTTCTATGACCCGGCCAATGGGTGGGAAAAAGAAAACAGTTAGGCAGAACAATCCCCAGAAAAGCACTGCATTTTCCTTCTATCTCCAAGGACTTTCCCCTGCCACCCTGGGCAAGCCACCAACTTAACTTGTGAGTCACAAATGAAGTCACCTCTTACCTTAGCAGCGTGAGGGCACAAGGCAGAAGACTGCCAAAACCTCACGGCATGCACCTGCTGATCCAAATTTCTAAGCCTGCTTCTTTTTAGCAGCATTCAGCAACGTGTTCACAGTTGATGTTTATTTGGGAAGAATTACTTCGCAGCAAAAGCTCTCTGAGTGGTGTTTTGACATCTGTCTCTCCTCCAAGAGGTTTGCATCTGAGATGCAGATGTGCCGGGTACAACAGCGTGAATTGTCAAAGTGGGTTCAGACCGAGCACGTTTGATGCAGAGAGAGCTTGATGTACAACACTGATATTCTTGTAGCTGTGACTACGCTGTAATTTGCACTGAAATTGCTGGTAAATTTTCATCGACTCGCACGATACTGAATCAAGGCCCACAGATGGCACTGAGCAGGAAGATGATTGGTGATTTTGTAGGAGCAAACCAAAGGTGGGTGGAAATGCATCTTGGGGACTGCCTTGGTAGCACTTCAACACCTTCTCAAGCTTTACCGTGAGGTGAAAACATACCTGGCATTTTGCAGTTGTAAATATGGTCCTCCCAGCCACATACAACACTTCCAGCTGCACAGATGCTACTTATCTTTGTGTTCTCCTGGAACAAAACCTCTCTTTATTTTTCTCACTTCCAAAATAAACTTCCTTTTCTGTACTCCCACAGAGAATCACCACTGGGAAGAAAAGCTGTGCAGAGTTTTCCATCCAGCAGATTGCCTCTCCACTCCTTCCACCCTGAGAACCTGAAAGCAGAGCAGGGCTACTGTTTACAGAAAAGCGGAGAGCGTTTAGGAGCTGTCTTGTTTCTAAATACATCCATTTCTGATTGAAAGAAGCTGAGCTAGTTGCACTGGAAGAGCTAATTAAAATGCAAACAGCATCGCTTTTAATTGCTAGCGCTAAAAATTGTCATTATTTATTTTAAAAGTCGAGGTGCGTAAGAATATGTGTTTAATTGCAAAAAGGAGGAGGAGATGAATCTTAAACGTGCTTTGGAGATGCTGCAGGCTGAGCTCTGGCTGGTTGTTTCCAGGAGAAAATGCAGTGCATTATTTTCCTCTGCAAGTCCTTTGCTGCTGTCACACAGTTTGATTTTTCTCTCTTTTAAAGCATCTGTTTGTTTGTTTGGCCTTTCTTTTTCGAAAACTTATTTTGCATCTTCTGCAATTCTCACTCATGGAGGAGTCTGGAAATCAGTCCAGAGCTTCATAGTCAGTCATTACAGGATGTTTCTCTGTTCATGCTGGTAAATGGCTCGATTCTGCATAATTAGTTAAAGATGCGAAGTGCCGACTAAGTGCTAAGTAATGTTACATAAGTGTAATGTATGGCAGACACACTGTGCCACAAAAAGCGTAATAGTATTTTGCACTTAACTAGCACCTTTTAACCCAGGTTGGCAGAACTCTTCCCTGTCACTGCTGGAGGCTGTCAGCACCCTAACAAATGAGGTTATTGTTTTAATACACATTTACAGCTGAGAAAACGGAGGCAATGAGCAGTCGAGTGTCTCGTGGCTCAGCAAGCCAGCAGCCGAGCAGTGCAGAAAAGCCAAGCATCCTGAGTGCCACCACCAGCCCTGGTGATGGACAATCATATCATAGAATCACTGAATCATACAGTCACAGAGTCATAAAGCCACAGAATGGCTTGGGTTGGAAGGGACCTTAAGGATAATCAAGCTCCAACTCCCCTGCCACAGGCAGGGCTGCCAGCTGTTGGATCACATACTAGATCAGATTGCCCAGGTCCCTATACAACCTGGCCTTAAACACCTACAGGCACAGGGCATCCACAGCCTGTCTGGGCAGCCTGTTCCAGCACCTCACCATGCACTCAGTAGAAAAAACTTCCCCCGACATCTAATCTAAATCTGCCTTCCTTCAGTTTAAAACCATTCCCCCTTGTCCTATCACTCATGTAAAAAGTTGACCACCCTCACGGTAACAAGCTCTGTTCTGGAAGGTCGTAATTTCCCTGCAGCCTTCTCTTTTGCAGGCTGAACAAGCACACTTCCTTCAGCCTGTCTTCAGAGGAGAAGTGCTCAAGTCCTTGGATCATCTTCATGGCCCTCCTCTGGACCTTCCCCACCACCTCCACATCTTTCCTGTGTTGGGGGACCCACATCTGGACACAGTACTCCAGCTGGAGCCTCACGAGGGCAGAACAGAGGGGGACAATCACCTCACTGTCCCTACTGGCCAGGATACCATCGACCTTCCAGGCTGCAGTCACACACTCCTGGCTCATGTTGAGTTTTTCATCTACCAGGATCCCCAAGCCCTTCACAGCAGGGCTGCTCTCAAGGAGTTTGGACCCCTAAGCCCTTCACAGTAGGGCTGCTCTCAAGGAGTTTTTTTTTTCCCAGTTTGTATATGTATCTGGGATTACTTCGACCCAAGTGCAAAGCCTTGCACTATGCTTTGTTGAAACTGGAGGTCACAGCCTGAGGCCAATCTGGGGGCAATGATAAAAGGGAGGATATTTTGGATGGGCTCTGTAGACATTGCAGCTCAGCATTTGGAGGTGGGCTGAGATGAGTGGCCTGTGTTGCTCTAGAAAGACTTCCAGTAAGGATGTGGAAGTAGCAAGGGATGGAGAACCCAGCTTTTCCTTCTTCACAGTGAACTGCTTGTTAGAAAGAAAAGTTTCCTCTGAATGTCACAGGCTTCTGCTTCCAATCATGTATTTTTGTAGGGTTTTTACATGGAAGTGGAGGCTGAAGGGAGACCTTGTGGTGGCCCCACAGCTCCTCACAGGGAGTGAAGGGTCAGAGCTGAGCTCTGCTCCCTGGTGACAATGACAAAGCCCAAGGGAACAGCACGGATGGAGTTGTGTAAGGGGAGGGTCAAGGTGGGAGTTAGGAAAAGGTTCTTCACCAGAGGACGGTGGGCATGAAACAGGTTCCATGGCACCAAGATGCTGGGGCTCAAGGAGCGTATGGATGATGCTTTCAGACATAAGATTTGAACTTTAGGTGGTCCTGTGTGGAGCCAGGAGTTGGATTCAGTGATCCTTGTGGGTCCATTCCAACTCAGAATATTCTCTGATTTCACGTTTGAAGAACGAGAGGAAGAGCAGCTTCATCTCTCACTGCTGGCTTTGTCATTTCCAGTCCCAGGGATACACACAGATCCAAGCTGCCCATACACTCAAGGACTTTCTGCCTGTCAAACCCAAGTGGCCACAGAGCGAGCCAGCATAGCTGGGACACGGTTCACAGAATCATGGAATCACTAAAAGAGCTCCAAGATCATCTACTGCAACCACTCACCCACCACCAATATTTCCCCATTACACCATGTCCCCTAGTACAACACCTAAACGTTTCCTGAACACCTCTAGGGACTCAACCACCTCCCTAGGCAGCCTGTTCCAGAGCTTGGCCACTCTTTTGGTTAAGCCATGACGGGCCATTGTTCATTAGCCTTTGTGCCTAAAATCACCATCCAGGTTCTAGAGCTTGTTTGTCTCGATGAGGTACTCATCCAGACCCTGGTACACTATCCTTGGAGGGCCTTGGGCTTGATGAGGGTCATTGCTGCTGCTCAGGCATCCCTGCAGTGTCCCTTCCCTTACTGGTGAATAAAGCTCTCACAGCCTCTCCCTCCCTCCCCAAGGTAATATCTCCTGCCCTTGAATTGTTTGATTTTCTTTTAGCTGTGCCTTCTTTGGATTTTTGACATCCCCTAAAAATTTTTATTTCATACCATATTTGTATGTTTAACAAGAATAATTCCAGACTCCAAAAACAAACTGTGCCCTGACTGGCGTTACATAGCATTTGTGATAATTGGATTCTCAGAAAGCCAAGCACTTTCTGAGATTTAATGAGATTCAAACTTTAATTACTGTGTCCCTTTCTCAGGCATGCAGTGGAAGCAGGGAGGAAAATGACCATAATCAGGTCTTCAGCATGTTGCAAGAGGTGGCCTCGATGGAGAGAGCTTTGATCCCTTAATGAGGGGGCATTCTTGCCATGCACAGTTGGAAAGCCACTTTCTCTTGCATCATGGCCTACATTTACATCCTTAGGATTTCAGCCACAAACCACTGCACTCTCAGAAGACTTCACTGGTAGAAAGTCAGTAGAGATGGCTCCTGGAACTACCACAGTGCAGGGCAAGAGAGGGAAACAAGAATGTACTGGGGGTGGGAGTGGACTTCAAGGTCCTGATGATGAGTGAAGATGCAGAGTGATCCTTGGACAGGGTCAAGGGGCCCTGCAGGACCACTGAGAGCTTAAAGACCCTTGCACGGCTCTTCTCTTGTACGCCACAAATACCAGGCAGATTTTGCCCGTAAGGCTTGATGACTCACTTGCTGGCTTTCTCACTTCCCCGCCTCCATCCTGGAGGATGCGGTGTTTTGCTGAGTGTTATCTGCACTGAGGTTGGCGGAGGCAGATGAATGCAGCGGTTTTGTGTCTGCAGAAAGAAGGCTCCAACGGAGGGATGGGGTCATTAACACTTCAACTTTATCCAGGAGGTATAAAGATATAATACGGCCATCTGAGAGGACTTTTAAATTGTGATGTTCAGCCGGCGTGATGTTTAGACTCGAGCCAAATTAATTTTAGAAGTGTTTTGTTGAGACAGTGCATCAAATTCTTCACAAATGAGACGAAATATTGCCTCCACTGTATTCTCACAACCACTCATTTTGTAGACGGATAAAAAATCTCTCCATCCACGTGTTTTTTATAGCCCTGTGGATAAACATCCATTATTCCCTCATCCTTTAGATAGTCGGAGATTTATGTCACGTTGTGCCTTTTCCTTTACTGTATTTGGGACCAAAGTCAGTGTTGCCAGGTAAAAATTTCCATTTCTCTGCCTTCCATTTCCTGACCTCTTTCCCAAGAACCCAGCTATCTCCCTGGTTTTCCATCCCTTATAAAAGGTCACCACTGTTGCTTCTTTTCCTCTTCCCGCAATCTGGAGGACATGCTATTCTTGCTTAATACATCTAATCGTTTTCTTGGAATTATCTTCATCTTAGGCTGTTTTTGCTTTGCCCACACAGGGAGACGTGACTGCTTCTTGCAGGCAGCATGGGAAGCCAAGGTCTAAGCGGGCAGGAGCTGTGGGTGGCTTGAATCACTCTTGACACGACACCCATCCCAGCAGTCTCTGTGAGCAGGCTTGGCACCTCCAGTCCACCCATGCCCAAAACCTCCATTGGTTCCTGATGTCATCCAGCCACTTTCTGAGTTGTGCATTTTGAGGCTACCCCCTTTGGCTTTGCCCAGATGACTTCAGGCAGAAGAGGAATACATCTCCTTGCTCTTGTACTCCAGAGATAGACCTGTCTCTCTAGTACTTCCCAGGTTGGCATTCTGACAAACTTTTTACCTCTCTGAAACTTCTCTGTAGTATCAATCAGTGTTTTGTTGTTATTCTTCACACAACCTTTCCTTTTCCCTTGCAAATCTG
Organism: Odontophorus gujanensis; assembly: GCA_013399175.1. Taxonomy (NCBI): domain Eukaryota; kingdom Metazoa; phylum Chordata; class Aves; order Galliformes; family Odontophoridae; genus Odontophorus; species Odontophorus gujanensis. Next base: position 9,410 of record VXAB01005933.1, on the reverse strand, counting down.
TGTTGACTCACACTTTCTGCTTGCTTTATCCTTTTCCATTTCCACAAGAAGTTATTTATTTTTACCCTTGGAGCTGCATATTCCTGGGGAGGGGCAGGGGTGCAAGCCAGTTGTCGGTAAGTGCTTCAAAAGCATGCAGGAAAAGTGGGGACTTGGGGACCGTGAGCAAAGCCCTTAATGGGCTACACATAGGGCCACATCCATATCCAGCATGCTCTTAGGCTCCTTCCATTTTGAGGTTTGCAATGCTTCTTTTGACAAAAAGGGAATTTGCCTTCCTCCTGCACATGCTGAGCAGATACTATCTGGACCGGGTATTTTGAGGTGCCCATGCTGAAGGACATGGTGACTTGGGTCACGCTCCTGTCCCTCTTCTCCTCATTCTCAGATGTGTGGAGAGGTCCCTGAGCCCCTCAGTCAGTGTATGCGTGTGGCAGCAGGTCGGCAAAGTAGCAGGGATGGCATTCAGGCAGCCCACAAACCTCTGAGCTCTGGCTGCCAAATCCACACGGATGACTGCTCATAAGCATGAATCTGTCCCAAGCCTTCAGCAGTCACAGGGCTTTTGTCTCCCTCCTCTTCCCAAGTAGCAGATTGCAAAATCACCAAACCACAGAAACAAGTAGTATCTGAATGGGCTCAGGAACCAGACCATGCCCATATGCAGCTCCTGGGAAACAGCTTCCTATGGAGTGGGAGAAGCTGAGCGTGCTGAGAAGTGAAGCCACCTGCTGGGTATGTAGCTATCCTGTCTTCACAAAGAACAGAAATGCTTCTCTGTAACATCCTGAAAACTCCTGGATCTATGGGAAAAAAAAAAAAAACAAAAGCCACCTCTCAGTATCAGCAGTTGCATTTTGCTCCTGTATCACCATGGCTCCATCTCAACCCTCCTTACACCATTTTCCCCAGCCTGGCAGACCCCCAGCTTCAGAAGCATCTCTCCCTGCTCCCATAGTTGCAGACCCAGTGAAGAGGGCACAGGAACAGCTGTGATGGCCCCATCCTCTGCACCACCCTTCAGCAAACAGCTTCAATCTCCCACCTTCTCGTGGTAGCCCTTAAGGTCGGGTTCTGGACAGGACAGATGAGGCCCTTTGGGTGGATTACCTGCTGGAGCAACATCCGGAGAAGAAAAATGCAACTTGAGACCTCCTTGAATGCCCTGTCTTGACAGATCATCCTTCCTCTTTCATCAAATATTGTTTTTTCTGGTTTGGAAAACTCATCTCCATTCATGGAAGCAGTGAGTCCTGCTTATTTTCCACTTGAGGCTGAGCATTGAAGAGGGTCTTAAGTAGAACATCCAACCATGGCTGGGAGGGTGATCTCGATAAATACGCACATCCTTCCCCAAGCCCTACCCTTCCCAGAACTCCTGCCAGTGTTTCCACCTACTTAGTACAAATACAGGAACAGACACAACAGGAAGTGGTTCTCTAGGATAAAGCAGGCTTTTGAGGACTTCAGGAGAAGAGACTGGGCACAAACTCTCCCTCGGGAGCACTGGGATGGGGCGGTGTTGGGCATGTGACTGTTCCATGGCAGGCGACTCATCACAGCAGCGTATCTGCTGATTTTCCTATCATTGGGAATGGCAAACAAAAGGATGCTCTGCTTTCCCAGGGGTCAAATATCACTCCCGACAGAGAACTTGCAAAGATGGAGGAACGCAAATGGTGGAGAGGATCGGTTCTCTACCGTCTGTTTCTTCCCGCTGTCCTCCTGCCTGCAGAGACACCTGCACAAGGTGTAGAGCTGCTGAGAGGGTCTGCAGCTGGCTTACTGATATTGGGAAGAAGAAAAGGGAGCTAGTATATTCTCCATGTATCCTTGGAGGCTTGGACACTTGACAGGAAACAAGGAGAGCCCAGCAACCTCACTAGAAAAGCCATCTTTTTGCATAGACCAAAGCATAGGACTGTTTCCAGGATGAGAAAATAAATAGAAAACATGAGAAATGTCAGCTCGTTTAGAAAAGAGGCAGAAGGAGAATGTGCTTCCCTGGCATGGCCAGGAAGCCAAGGAGTTGGGCTCACAGAGGTGGAACGGTAGACCACAGCAACATTTCCAGGACTGCCCAGAGACAGAGACGAGGGTTTAATTATTCTCAGATACAACAGAAAGAGGTTAAAAACATTTGTTTGTGAATCCAGAGAATAATTAAGAGTGAGTCACGGAAAGTGTTGTTTCCAGCTATGGTAAAAACAAGCCAGTGCTGAAGGGTCTGCTGGTCATTTGAAAGCACTGGGAGCTTCAGCCCAAGATTCCTCCCTTAATTGCACCACTTTTGGGCACTCGCTCTAAATTAAGCGGACAGGAGCACAAGGGAGCTAATGCAGTGCTCTGAAAGGCAAACTATTAAGCAAAGTGTCTCTCAGATGTTTAACTTCAAGGAGGCACAATTGAAATCTCATCAATTATGATCAACAGACATGAGAAGGGTTTAAAGTTCATCCGTAACGTAATTTGCAGAATAATAGAAATTAAAGATGCAAAATCTCTTTTAGGTTGAGTCTACTTCAGTCCCCAGAGAGAGCTAGACAGCTTTCTGTATCACGCTTCCCAACAGTGCTGCATGCATGCAACAAATGCAACGCAAGAAAACTTTCCCTGATGCACTTTTATGACTCAGAGGATGTTGCTATAGAATAATTAAGCTTACAGACACGAGTCCTTTCTGAGCTGCCCCAGGCATGTTCCCTGCCTTTGTCATCATTTTCAGTTTTCTCTTTCCAAAGCACACCAAGCTATTCTCACAGCTCTTCTCCTGGACTGCAAACAGCTCTCTGCTGTCCTTGGCACCCTCCTCCTTGAAACTTTTCACCCAAGTCCCCTGCCCTCAGCAGTCGATGGGAACAATGAGCTTAAGGGAAGACCGTGACATTCCCGATTGAAAAACAAGACTGAGTCCTTCACTTCCCACTGTGCTGCTGACAGTAATACTACTTAGCACTCTTACCCTATGACGCATTACCCAAACATTAGCTAATTATCCGGCCTGACTCCTTAGAAAGTAGGCAATTAAGCAGTTAGCTCCATTCTCCAGATAGGGAAACCTGGGCAGAAAACAGGGTTAACAGGGGAAAGGCCAACCCTATGGTGTAGAGTGGTGAGTATCTCTGCTGACTGAAGGAGTGATGTTGAGCGTGGAACTTATGTTGCCTATCTCAGTTGCTTGAAATACTACTGACAGCTTCTTCTAGAGTGGGCATAAGAACAACAACACCTTGGTACAGGGATTCATCCACACCCAAACTGTGTCCCATTGTGGTAGGCTGTCATCTTCCAGTAGAAGCACCCAAGGAGTCAATTTTCTCCATACTGCTGAAGAGAAGAGGAGGATCTGGTTGGTACGGGTACCCTGAGCAGGTTGTGCAGGTCCTCTCCAAACCACAGGCAGCAAAGTTGCTGGCATCAGTGCTCAAGAACTCCTGAATCCTGGAAACATTCAGCTGGTGTCACTGCAGCTGATGTTGAGGAGCATTTTGGAGCACCCAATGCCAGAGCACCCCAACTCTCATGGTGCAAAAAGCAGGGTACAAACTCCACCCTTCCACCCAGCTGGGGACCTGTTCTCCACCAGCCACGAATTGTGGTTATGTTTGGAGGGCCACAAATACTGAAACAAACTATTTTTAATGCAGTGTAGATGTTTAATAGAGAGGTCTTTAAAATAAAGCACCAGAAGGAGTCCAAGCCTAATAACAAGAGCTCTAGCCATTGTGACTAACTACTCCATAAAATGTGTAATTATGGCACTATAGCAACTATTGAATTCCAAGGCACATTTTGCATCTGAAACACAGGACGGAGCATCCTCTCTGGGTGATTCAGAGCAATAATCACAACGCCCAGGCGCTTTGCTTGGAAGGAGGAGAGGCACCGAAGTGTGAGATGAGCAGAGTGCACTGGGTGCACAAGCATGTCACCGTGAGAGCACCTGCACAGGATGCAAGCACATGCCAGGGGAAGAGTTAAGTATTTTTAGCTGGGATTATCTTGTCTGCTTCCTAAGAGCACTGGCTGCCTTTGTGGAGAGGAGCACAATGTGGCTGTATCACACCAGAGTCGAGAGCACAGCGGTGACATTTGAGAGGTGCCTTTTACTGAAGCTCACTGAGTGCAAGTGTTATTTGTGCCCACCTAAGCAGCTTTTCCTGCCCTCAAGCACCCTATTTCAGTTCGTGCAGGGCCAAGCGCACAAGGGCACCAAGATCCTCTTTCCCCAGCGTAGTTCAGTGCCACTTACATCCCCTTAAATAGCACTTTCTGGCTCAGATACACTCTTCTCCATTGTCTGGGGCATGTTTGCAGCTGGAGACTGATGAATGAAGCTGAGTTACTGACCTTGATATAAAAAAAACAAAAATTAAAAAAAACCAAACAACATAAAAGTGTGTTTGTGCTTTGTAAAACAAGCCTTTTAAAGCTGGCATCTATGCAAAGAAAAATGCCAATATGCATATGGAAGCTCTGGTATTTAAGGTCCCTTTCAACAATCCAGACTGCCAGTGAGCTTTCACTGCTTTAAGCTTTTAACCAATGAACAGGTGCTCTAAGAGCTGGTGAAGAGGTCTCAGACAGGTATTTAACTGAATGGCCTAGGAGCAGATGCTTGGATCAGAGTCTACACAATTAGACCTATTTTCTTATGCTGAAAGAAGTATTGTTTCACTGTGTTATAAGGAGGTTCAGATGATCCCCTTGCTCCAAATGGATGAGGGCAAGGGAAAAATTAAGCAACCTGTCTTTGAGGCCTGCTCTCACCCCTCTTTTTATATGGAAATTCATTCAGGCTCTGCAGCAAATGCATTTCAAACAGCTTCACCACTATTTTTTCCCCATGCACATTATTGAAATGAGATAATAATTAGTGAGGCCACTTTGGGGAACTTTCTGGAATTGCTCTGGACCTGCTCTGGTACATATGCTGACAGTATTTTTCTTTGAAGATCCTATGGGAGGTCTTGGAAGATACACTCCAGCCTGAGAGGTGTACAGGCAGGCAGGTTTATTTCCCTGGGAAAGAGCAGTGAGTTAAAGTCAGGGCTTCTTTTTGCACAGGGAGCTCACTTAGGTGAGCAAGCATTGCCAAAATCCAGTGTGACAATACACAATGAGGCCAGTGCCCTGATTCTGCTCAGAAAACAATAGGTGTTTACACAACTTCAACCCACTGGAGGTTTTCGCCTTGCTGAGCATCGAGACCCCAAATGTTACAGCTCTGCCTCACGTCCTTGGCTCTGTCCTGCTATGGAAGGAAACATGCTGTGGCCTGCACTGCCAATGATATTTCCTCTCACTTGTCTTTAAAGGTCTTTTTTTCCAACAGCTGATCAGCTCTGCAGCTCCGCAGAGTACGTGAGATCCGGCTGGCCCACAGTCTAGCTGGTATGGCTGCATGCCATGTTGTTGTTTGTATTGCTTTCATTTTTCTGGCGTTACTTGGCTCTTCCAGGCAACTTGTTTTCATCCTGAACTATGCGCTCATTACATATCCAAACACCCACGCAGGTTTTGCATGAGGAAACTTGAAACACACGCGGAGCAGAGGAGCAAATTTGCAGAGGGGGCAATGAGATATTTGTCTGAGGCAGACAGAAACAATTGTCAGATCCCTGAGCTGTCCGTGGTTGGATTTCACAGCCACTGATGACAGGTGTGTTAACACTGTATGCATTCTCCTGGGGAAGTGATGCAGGGGACATCTCCTGTGATCACCTTCAACAACATCAGCTGCTGTTCCCTGTATGAATCCTGGTTGTGCCCCAAATGCTGAAGGGACCCATTTTTACCACTCTGTTACCCCACTGCAGCCAGCTGCTACCTGCAGGGATCTACCAGCCCCCAGCCAGCTTAGGTCCTGCAGATACCTAAATGGACTGGAGGATTTCAGCAAGGTTCCAAGCAATGGGATAGAAACATGCCTGCTTTGCATGATTACTGAGCCCTAAGTGTCCTCTTTTTGGGTTCTTCCACAGTGCAGAGGGTCTGAGTGACTACCAGAGGTGATACAGGGCAGCATCAGTGCCCCTGGACTGCCCAGTTGCACAGATCTGATGTTGTATTAATGCAGTAAAATCACAGGGCTTAGCAGAGCAGGGCTCAGATACTCAAGTTTTCCGAGTCTCTCCCATTTTTACAGCCCCACCGCTGCTGCAGTTGAGCTCTGGCAGACGCAGTGAGCTCAGCTGGAGGCTTGCAGGCTGTCCAAATCTGCAGCACGCCGTGCTCCTCCCTGCCATGCCAGGCCTGCTCTGAGCGTGGAAAAACCCTCTCCCTGCTACTGCCAGGATCTGTGCAGCACTAGGCAGCCTGAGCCCAAGATGCTGGGGGACTCGGTTTGTAGCTTGGGATTGGTTTGCTTTCTCGCATCCTTCCCTGCTTCCTGTGCTGCAGATGAATAAAGATTTTCCAGGGCTGTCAGTACTGCGTATTTCACCGGCGTTTGTTTCTTTAGGTCCAAAATGTGCTAAAAATAAGCTGGTGTGGCGTTCACATCTTGATTCATGTGGTAACAGGACACCGGGCAGAGAAACTCCTGGGGCTGTGTGCTCTGCGCAGCAGTAAGTAGCGAGCTGATGGCGTTCCCTCTGCCTCCTCCCTGCTGCCAGCATGGAGCTGGCAACCACTGCTCGTTGCAACCTCCAAAATTTTGTATTTAGAGGTTACAGTTTTATGTGGCACCGTTCTTCTCTGGCTGCTTGTTAGTGAGGCTCCAAATGCCAAGGTGGAATATTTTCTCCTGGAGGAGGGAGTATATTATTAGCAAGATCCTCAGTAAACTATTTCCTTTAATACTCCTGTGGTAAATGGCAGAAAAAAAAAAAAAACAAAACCAACAAACAACGCAAATGAAATCTTAAGTGCCATATTAAGACCTCAAACTTCAAAAAATTTTGTTAGTGCAGCAGCAAAGGTAAAACTGTGGAGGTTGGTACCTCGCGTGCTGTGAGGCAGAAGCACCATTCCCTCAGGTCCTGAAAAAGGGTCTCGAGACAAAGTGCTTGCTGCTCCTCACTTTTGAGGTCCCCAGCTGACGTTCAGCCTCCAAGGCTGCTGCAAAAATGTTTCACCCGCAGCCAGATTCTGTTGCAGCATTCTCACTTGCTTTCCTAAAATAAATGGTGAAAAAAAAATCCTTGTGTTAATTTAATCTAGCCAGGCATTTTGCTGTCCTGCCTGGTAATATCTCTCCAATCTGTCACTTCCAACTGACAGCTGTTTATTTGTTGTCGCTTTATTGGCATTTTTTTCTTGTTATTTTAGTTTTGTTTTTGTCCCTGGTCTTGAAATATCTCTTCTCAAGCATCCCAAAACTGCTCCAGGGATTCCTCAAGTCTTCACTTTGCTGAGGGTTCTGAGTGAAACAATCTCATTTCTACAAAATAAACAAACAAAAAAGCATATGTCAACCTCAGTCAGAGAAACCCATCAATAAATCTCCATTTTACATGCCTGGAAATTTCATGGGTGTTTGGGATTTCAGGTCCATTTACGTGGCAGGAAAGAGCACTGAAAAACATCATGGCATGAAACAGAGATCCCACTGTGAGCATCCCTCTAAACCAGAGACTGCAATGTAAACCTGAAGAGATCTTGGCACTGCTGGAGAACTGTTCAGCAGCGTTGATAGCAACAGATTAAGTGATTAATACATGTTATTCAGTAGAATTCACAGGAAGAAAAAAAGTAACAACAAGAAAAAAGAAGATATTAAATATGACAACTTGCAAGACATGGGAATCCACTTGGGTTCCTTCCCACAGTCTGGACCTCCAGGTAACCTTTCCACGAAGGACTCAGATGAGCTGTTGTACAGACCAGAAAATAACCTACCAGAAGAAGGCCAATAACCTCAATAATTATAAGAACCCTCCACTCAATTTCCAGTTGCTTTCAAATTGCTGGTCCAGCATTAAATCTGGGCACTGCTCAATTAGCTCATTTTCATTTCACTCATTACTTACTCTTGTTTATATATTTACCATTATTTATGGTGACTTCAATTGCTCTAAATCCTTCTTTGGAAAACGACAACAACAACAGCATGTTGAAATTGACAGAACTGTCAAAACAAGCTACTTCTGATTCTTACAAAGTACAGAGCTACGTGGTGAAATATAAATAACAAAACGGAGTAAGAGAGAACCGTGCTACTCACAGCAGGGATCAGTGCAGGAGCTGGATGAGGTCACATCATGTTGGGGTTCTGCTACAGCCCCTGCCCTACATGGTTCACAGAGTAACCCCTTGACCCTACGACCCACTGCAGCCCCTCAGGGCAGCCCCCTATAGCCCCATGGGATGGATCCCACAGCCCCCATTCAGCCTTGCAGATGCAAACTGCATCCTACCTGAGGCTCCACAGTGTTCATAACCCACTGCAGCCCCATAGGGCAGCTCTTTATAGCCCCACAGCCCACCACATATCCCAAATTACGTGCCACTCCAGGTCCTACAGACCCAACACTCCACTACAGCCCCACAGGGCATCCCCTTGACCCTACAACCCACTGCAGCCCCTCAGGGCATCCCCCTATAGCCCCATGGGATGGATCCCACAGCCCCCATACAGCCTTGCAGATGCAAACTGCATCGTACCTGAGGCTCCACAGGGTCCATAACCCACTGCAGCCCCTACAGCCCTTTACAGCCCCATGGGATGGATCCCACAGTCCCTACGCAGCCTTACAGACACAAAGCAGATCCCACACTGTCCATTACCCACTGCAGCCCCACAGGGCTTCCCAGTCCCATAGCCCACCACAGCCCCACAGGCATAGCCCCACATCACTACCACCCCAAGTTACACTCCACTTCAGGTCCAGCAGCCCCAGTGCTCCTCCTGCAGCTCACTACAGCCCTACGGGGCCCCCACAACACACACTCAAACCTTTAAAACTCCAAATTACACCCACGCAGCCCTCAAAGCTCCACAAACCCACTGCAGCCCCCACACAGCCTCACCCTATAGCCCGCACACACAAATTGCGCCGCACCCCAAGCCCTACACCTCCTAACAACCCCCTCCAGTCCCCAAACAACCCTCTAAAATACACTAAGTCCCCGCCCTCCCCCCTCCGCATCCCACCACAGCGCTACCCACCTCAGACGCCCCACAACCCCCTACCCTGCCACCCGCGCGGCCCCTTTAAGAGCGCGGCCCCGCCCCTCCCGCGGTCGCTGCTGACAACAAGATGGCGGCGGCGGGGCCGGCGGGCCCTGAGAGCCGGGTGCTGGGTTACACCCTGCATCGCTGGAGCAGCTTTTCCTCCACCTACCTGCCCGAGTGAGTCCGGTCTTGTGCTGGGCGCCCTGCAGGGGAAGGGGGAGGAGGCGGGAAGCGGCGCGGAGTGGGTGCCGGGCCTGGCTGGGAGGGTGAAGAGGGTTAGGCCTGGAGTAGG
>VXAB01005932.1:202050-214133 GCA_013399175.1 Odontophorus gujanensis | reverse complement strand
CACACGTGCAGAACCTCCACGGCGCCGAGAGACGCCCAGCAGAGCACAGCCTGGCATCTGGTGCGGAGCTCCGCCTCTCTGCTGTTCCCAACAGCATTAACTCCTTAGCTCCCTGCATGATGTTCTGATGTGGAATACCGGCATCAAAACCACAAAACCACAACATGAGCCTAGCGATCCAGTCAGTTTTGTGTTCACCTGCTATCTGTAGAATATCCATTTAAGGACGAAAAGCATTTCAAAAGTCCTGCTAACATTAATGTTACAACTGCAGCTTGGATCTACAGATCTAGTCATTTCACCACTGAAGGTACTCAGTTTACAAGGACAGTCACATTGCCTATTTCCAATCACCTTCTTTCTCTGCCACAACCTCTCAAAGATCAGAGTGCAGCCCCACAATGACATCAGCCAGCTCTCTCAGACCCTCTATTAGCGATGTTAGTACCCTCCATTAGATGCTACAGACTCAGTTGAGATTTCTCTAAGTTTCCTTGCTGGTTGTTCCTTTCCAGCTCAAACCCTATCTGTTAGGCACAAAGCTTAAAGGATATCACACCCAAAGAGCCAAGTAAGAAGGCAGAGCACTTCAGCATTATCTGTGTCTGCTTTCACTAAACCACTTATTTCCTTGTGCAGGAAGTTCACATTTTCTTTCAGTCACCCTTCCTTGACTGTTAACATAGCAAAAGCTCCAAGTACCCTTGACAGCTTATACGATGTCCTTAGAGGCCTCCAAACCTCCATCTTTCCAAGCTGCCTTTCCCAGTATCTCAGCAACATGCTGTCTAAATAAGCTGAGTCCTGAAGTCTGCTCCCCTGAAGTCCTACCCTTCTGCTCTGCTACTTGCCTTTCTTGCTATACTCAGGATCTCAAACTCTGCTTCTGAGTACCATACCCCTGACTTCTCTGTTTGTGAGATACAGATTCAGGGTAGCATCACCCTTGGCTGACTCACCTAAAGACCCAGATAAAGAAGCTGTTGGTCTCTATTAATCGCATCTCTAATAATAAGAAATTTCCAATCAGTGAAAAAACCGCTATCAACTTCCTTATAGCTTCAAGGCAATACTCCCAAGCAACATCTAGCTCAGTTGTTAGTAAATAAACCTCTATTTTTTTTAAAGAAGTTTGATGGAATTTAAAGGTTTGTTTAAATTTGGGTCTGGAGCACAAGTCTTACAGGGACCAGCTGAGGGATCTGGGATTGTTCATCTGAAGAAGAGGCTCAAGGGAGGTCCTACTGCTCTCTACAACTGCCTGAAAGGAGGTTGAAGTGAGGTGGAGGTTGGCCTCTTCTCCCACGTAACAGTAACAGGACAAGGGGTTATGGCATACATTGTGCCAGGGGAGGTTCAGGCTGAATAAACCTGAAAGCTGCTCAGCCCTTCCTCACGCCTTGCACTCAGGCCATTCAACACACTGCAGACATACAAACAGCTGGAGCTCTTGCTACATACTTCAGGGACAGTGTAGCAGCAGGAATGGTCTAGGTGCACATAGCATCACCAGAGTCTGATGAGAGGCTGATTGCAAATCGTGCACTCAGGCACTGAGAAAATGCCTGTGAGGGACTACAGAGCCCTGAGCAACCCCTATGGGGCACTGCAAAGCAGTGCCCTACTGCGGCCTGCGAGCCCCCTATAGAATCTACAGGGTCCCAATTCCTCCTTGACAGCATTTAGGGGACCTGTACACTCCGTAGAGCTCTCCCTCCACAAAGGCACTATAGGGGCCCGAGCCCAGAACACATCCCCAACCCGCAAGGCCTATACACCCTGAGTTCCAATCACGCCGCGCTACATCACGCTACCTCACATTCCGCTCATACATTCAGTAAACTAAAGTGTTTTATTTTTTCTCCCCTTCAGCTCGTCGCCGCTGATTTCCACGTCCGGGTCCGCTCTAGGATAATCAGCAACGCGATAACACCACTACAACAGCTCCATTAACTCAACCTCCGAGACGCCGAGCAGCGCTCCGCACCCCGCACCCCGCCCCTCTCCGTCCGGCACTTCCGGTGCAGTAGCCCCGCCCCCCGCCGCTCCCGCCCGTGCCGTACCGCGCTCAGACGCAGCGTGTCAGGCCGCAGCGGCTTCAGGCGCTCCCACTCGGAGGCAGCGGCCATGTCGGCGCGGCCCCTCCTCCTTCTTCGCGCCGGCGGCGGCCTTCGGGGAGGCGGCGAGGCGCTCAGAGGCCTTTCCGATGAGGCTGCGGGCCCGCGGGGGGAGAAGGCGCCTCCATCCCCGCCCTCGCCTCCGGGCGGAGGGGGTGCCGGGGCCGCCTGGGCTCGGCGCAGCGCTGCGGCCGCTCTTACCCTCCCCCACCTGCGGGAAGCTGGACGGCGGATGGAGCCCGCGCGCATGCGCGCACCTGGGGAAGGCGACGCGAAGGCGCCCAGAAGTCCCCGCGGCGCCCGGGTCGCACTCCCTCCCCGCCCCGCGCGGTCTGCGCCGGAAGTGCCGCACGGGGCGGAGCGGCGGGAAGCGCGTGCCTCAGTTGAAAAAAAGTCACGAAGGATGTCATTCATGTTCTAACGAGCCAGGCAGGACAGGTCAGGAAACGCTCTTATCTCGAAAATCTAGCGGATTCATTTTCATTTACTAGCTGTTTCGTATCCCTTTAGGTTAGTTATTCATCTGGAGAAGCTTGAGTCACCACTGATAAAACAGATGCCTCTAGAGAGGATAGAGTTTTCATCTTGGTTGCTCATGCACGTTGTCTATTTGTAGACGTGAGTAGAACTAAGGTGGGCAGTTTTTATGCTTATTTCAGGGTACATCTGGATATGCGTGATGGGATGGCTCATGTCCTGAGATTTGCAGGGCAAGCAAGCTGTGCACTCAGAGCAGCACAGAGGGTTATGAGTTTTAGTCAGTATACGCATACTCATACACATACAGGCACCACTTTTAGATAATCCCTACAGGAGGAAGTAGGAACTTCCTAAGCAAGTGCACTATTATTTAGTGACCCTTGAGAGATTGCTAATTGCCTAAAAATAGAGAGAAGAAATGTGGCTGGTGGTAAATTTGCTTGGTAATGCCAGCAGGGCATTCTCTGCTTTGAAGTGCACTTTGTCTCCCACCACAGCCTCTCTCCTGCTTTTATTCTCCCCAGGTTCTGTGGGAGTGTTTTCTACTTGCAGGATGTACCCATATGGCCAACGTGTGATACAGAGCCCAGGAGGAACACCTACTTGCAAAACAAGTCTTTGCAAAAACATGATAAACTAGCAAGGTCAGCTCTTGCTACAAAACAAAATATTTGCAGCTCCAACCACAAATATCATCAGTTCCCTTAAAACTGTCAGAATACTTCATTGCTTCCCAGGGTCACTCTTCAGACATGGGCCTTTAGTTCCCCGACACAATACTCTGATCAATTTGTGAGAAAATAAGGTGAAAAAGTGTCCTGGAGCTCCTCAAAGGCATGTCTATGTAACAGGAGATGTGAAGCCTTGAATTGTACACATGTTAAAGAAATGGTGCACACATTGCTTGTTGGTATTCCAGGGGAAGCTCAGACTGGTACAAATGTAGGGGGTCTTCCTGTCATGAGAGCAATGACACATCACTGAACTCTAAGAACACACGTTTTTGTATGAGTAACAAAGTATTCAGTTGCAATAAATACAATCCAGCAAGGAATTAAGATTACCCCCTTGCTGTTATACTCTTAACTGCAGACATATCTTAACATTGTAAAGGTTGTGAGTTTTTTTTTGCTTTTTGTTTTTATTTTGTTTTGTTTTACTGTAACAGCAAAAATACCTTGGGCTGCTTTGGTTTGGGGTTATGTAAGGAATGTGCCTTGCAGAGTAAAAATCACTGACGAGGATTTTTATAATTGTTGAATAGTCAGATATTAGCAGGGATGCTAGCTGCCCATAATTTGAGGATTAGAGTGTATGAGTTTCTGTATTAACCCATATGGAAGAAATTGCATCAACATTTAACAATGCTGTTGTTCTAGCAAGTCATAAGATCTGATTCTGTTGTTCCTATGCTCCTCTGTCTGTGGCTGGTGGAAGTAATGGAGCAAAGAAAAGCCCCACATGGCTCCATTTCTTTGCTCAGAAAGGATTTTCCTGTGTTTACATTGAAAGTCTAAAGTTTGACTTTTTTTTTTTTAAGAAAAATGAGATTTGATAGAGACTGACTTGATTATCAGAAATTTAGGCTATCATATTCTGTTGGATTCTCCCACATTAGTTCTTTATTACTCTTGTAGATGAAAATATAAATTACTGTTTGTTTGCCCATTTGCTGTTATCTTGTTCTACGCAAAAATGGCTGTGCAGTTGTTTTTTTAATATATCCAGACATTAGCTGTACTAGACATGTTTCTTCAAATAAAATACATTTATCTGAAATCATATTTTCTTTGATTGAATTGATTTTTGAACCACCACCAGAGGGCAATAATTCCATTTGCTAAATGGGATATTTTAAAAATATTATATCCTAGAACAATTATTCCGTTAAAATTTTTGAGGAACTACATTTGAATTTCAAAACGCTGCTTTCTTAAAAAAACCCACAAACTTCATCTGTATAATTCAATGCCAATTATGTTAATAAAATAAATCTAATATATTGCTTTGCGTCACTTAGGCTTGTATGTTGTACTTCCATGTTGAGCAGCTGAAATAAGACTTAAAAAAATCTTACAGTTGATCCTCATGCAGGACTGCAATGCTGCAAGGTTTAGATCCCATGTAAAAAGGATTTTATTATTCTAATATTTTAAGCTTTATTTTGAATGTCATTTATTTCACTTTTATTATTTTGTTACACTATTGTACAAGTAGTATTTATTAGCCTGTATATGTAATTCTCAATTTAGAAACTGTGTCACCGGGAAGGTACCTTTATATCCTTATATGATACGTATTTCTTTTCTTTATATGTATTGTATCTCCAGCATTTAAAGTTTATTCTCTAAAAAATTATGCATTTCTAGTCTCAATTGCAATCTTCTCTTTAATGAAAATTTTGCAACTGGATTTTCTGGTAGATGCATATGTACAATTGCAAAGATGAGCCAGAGCTAATATCTTCCTGAAAAAGTGAAAAAGGACAAAATCATTAATGTCAAATGATAGATACAAGCATAATATAGATGCAAGTATCTATATATATTTTATATATTAATATGCCTGCTTTTTTAAACTTCCTTACAGTGACGGCAATGGAACACTTGAACAGGCTGCCTAGAGAGGTTGTGGTGTCTCCTTCTTTGGAGATACTCAGGACCCATCTGGATGCCTATCTGTGTTATCTACCTTAGGGAACCTGCTTCAGCAGNTCTACAGAGCTCCTCTCCAGCAGAGGTTTGCAGTCTGTGATGTCTTGAGGGCCCTTCCACCCCCTGCAAGTCTGTGATTCTGTGAAGAAGGAGTGCCTTAGAATTGTGGGACAGGACATGAAAGGGGGATTAATTAATGTTAAACTTAGATAAGCAACTCTTTAGTATCAAAAAGTGCTGAAAATTCTCAGTTTCTTCCCTCATTAGGAGAAAACAGTTTCGTTTTCTCACTAATAGAACAAAATAATTACTACTTGTGGAATGGCAAAATTCAGCTTTGCCTACAGTACTGAGGATCCTGCATTGCTTTTGGCTGAAAGGCAAATTCTAATAAATGATAAATCATGTGATTGTGAATATTACATTTATCTAAACTGTAGCAAAGCAAAATAAATAAATAAATTAAAGAACTGGAGTGGTATTTTCCTTGCCGCAAATTAAGTCACCACAATTGTATTCCTCTAATTTCTCAATATTTAAATGATGCTTTTCCAGGAATAATCAGACTGGCATGCTAAATAAATAACTAAAATGCAGATGTGTGCTTTGAGTTTTGCTTATTTTCAGTCTCACACATGGAGGTGCCTGTATTTTGGTCATATAGTAAGCACATCATACATTATGATACACTAATTTTCCCAGTGTATCCTGACACTACTTGAATGTAACTGCTTTTTGGTTCTGAGTTCTATTCCAGATGGATAACAGCAAAAAAACTGTATCCTAGAGAAAGAGGAAAAGGCTATGGGCCAAATCAATTGCTCTGTGGGGTGGATTCATTCTGTAGACTATATACTGAGTACTTGGGATTCATGTGATTAAAAGCAGTGCTTGTGAAGAAAAGAGAATTTAATGCAAAATCTAGATACAAAAAAAAGAAAAAAAAGGATTTATTTCATCTAATAATGAGTGAAATGTTGTAACTAGATAGCTGTGAAGTGTCTTGCATGTTTTCCGTTGAGGTGCCAAAGATTCATAATATTTCAGTGTCAACTGGGTTTTGTGATAATTAAGAAGGTAATGATTATGTACTGATTATCTTTACAGGTTACTGAGAATCTGATGTTTAATGTTATTTATAGTTTCTGAGTATGTCCACTGCTATGTCAGAATGAACACTGCAACCTTTTTTAATTCCCACATTTAGATTATGTGTGTTGTGACTATTTCCTCGTTCTAGCAGCTACCTAAATATCTCTCCATTGACAGAAACATGTCCCCACTTACCCTTTCTTTGTCTGTGAAGGACATTTTGGATAATTAGTATTTTTCCTTTTAGTCAGTAGAGTTTATTTAATTGCTACCTTAGGTCATGCTTATAACATGAGTGAGAGAGAATTTTCCTGCTGTTTTTATTTAAAGGCTTAAGAAGCTTGAAGGTACAGTCAGATGCAAACAAAAAAAATAGTTAATAGGAACCTAAAATGGTTGCTTAAGATCAATAATGCAAAATAAATATTGACCTCTATCAAAAAGTGGATTCTGGAAGGCAGACTTGCCTCTTCTTTGAACGTCGCAGTCTCAACACATCTATAACCTTTTGGAAGACACTTCTGTACATTTTCCATAAAGTAGGAGAACACTGTGGTCTAGTAATTATTCCTGAATCAAAATCCTATGCTCATATTGGTACCTTTGCTGGAATGATACAGCTGGCTCCTGGTGCTGGGCATGTAGAGTAAGCACTTGCAGTTCATTGAGAGAATGAGCCTTCTGGAGTAGCTCAGAATTTCATGGCTGTCATGACAACCCCTGGGCTGCTCCACAGATCTATGGGCTCTGCTCAGAAACCCGGGCCACTCAATCATAGCACTGATGTTGTACATAGGTGAAGATTTTTCTTCTCACCCATAACAACAATGATAGAATTGTGTTTTACTAATAGGACACAGGAAAGCCTGCAAAAACTTCGCTTTCTGAGAGTATGAGGTACCAGAGTATTCTGTCTGTGGTAATGGTTAGTAGGAACAGCCAGTTTCTGGAAGGGTTTAAGAGACAGGGATGTAAAGAAAGTAGTGCCCTCTCTGGACTATCCACTTGTAACAAATGTTTTGGAATATTAATGTATTGCATCAGCGCTGCACGTTTAAGGACCTCCATGTATGAGGGCTGCTCTAAAAGTAATGCCTCCTATTTTATCTGCAGATTCAAGCAGATTTTTACACGCACAGCATGTACGCTGTTGTACATCTCTTCCAGAATACATAGCTAATGGTGGTGGAGGGCCACAGAGATGATCAAAGGACTAGGAGCATCCCTCTTATTGAGGAAAGGTTGAAGGAGCTCGGCTTGTTCAGCCTGGAGAAGGCTCTGGGGAGACCTCATTGCGGCCTTCCAGTACTAAAAAGGAACTTATAAACAGTAAGGAGACTATTTACACTGTCTGATAATGAAAGGACAAAGGGGAATGGCTTTAAGCTAAAAGAGGGGAGATATAGATTAGATGTTAGGAGGAAATTCTTTTCTTGGAGGGTGGTGAGAAACTGGCACAGGCTGCACAGAGAAGCTGTGGATTCTCCATTCCTGGAGACATTCAAGGTTAGGTTGGATGGGCCCTGGGCAGCCTGATACAGTGGGTGGCAATGAGCCCACAGCAGGGGACTGGGGCTGGATGAGCTTTAAGGTTCCTTCCAACCCAAGCCTTTTTTTGATTTATCAGCATAGTTACCTGTGTTTCAATCAGAAGACTCCTACTCTATGTATTCTTTTTTTGTGTGTGGAAGTTATTTCAAGTCTGTAATCATTCTTCTATGCTGCTTTTCTGTTCTGCCATATCCTTTTCAAATAGTGTGACATTTGAAAAGAAGAAAACTGTAATTTGTAAGGAAAATAAAGCTTGTTTTTTTTTTTTTTAATTTAATTTATTTTTAGTTTTTTTCCCTAACATGAGGATAGTAAAGCAGTGAAACAGGATGTCCAGAGGAACTCTGTAGTTTCCATCACTGGAGGTTTCCACGACAACTGGATAAAGCCCAGAGCAACCTGGCTTCATCTCATAGCTGACTCTTTTTTGACTGGAGACTGGTTTAGAGGCCTGCTATTGTCCCTTCCAATATGAATTTTCTTGTCCTTCTGGGGGACTTCAACTACCCTGATATATACTGGAAAAGCAGCATGGAAAGCTGTAGGGAATCAAAGAGGCTCCTTGAGTGCATCATGGATAACTTCCTGAGCCAAGTAATAGACAGCCCCACAAGAGTGGATGCAGTGCTGGACCTGTTGCTCACCAGCACAAGTGAACTGATTGGTGACATCAGGACTTGAGGCTGCTTGGGCTGCAGTGATCTTGCAGTGGTGGAGTTCACACTCCTGGGGGATATGGGACAGATGAGGAGTGAAATCAGGATGCTAAATTTTAGGAAAGCAAACTTCCAGCTCTTCAGGGAAATAGTCAACAAGACTCCCTGAGAAACTGCCTTCAAGGACAAGGGGGTGGAGTAGAACTGGCAAAGGAAATCATCTCAAACTAAAAGACGGGAGATTTAGACTGAATATAAAGAAGAAGTTTTTTACAGTAAGGGTGTTGAGGCACTGGAACAGAATGTCCAGAGAGGTGGTGGATGTCCCATCCCTGGAAACACTCAGGGTCAGGCTGGATGGGGCTCTGAGCAACCTGTTTTAGCTGTAGGTGTCTCCGTTCCTTTCAGGGGAGTTGGACCAGATGACCTTTAAAGGTTCCTTCCAACTCATGTAATTCTATGATTCTATGAATTATCTTCTGTTTCAATGATCAGATGGATATGCAGTATATGAGAAGTCTGTAAGTGTAGAATAAACACAATGTCAAACTGCTACTTTCGTTTTTGCTCTCTGTTCTCCTCCTAGTACTGTATGTGCCATTTTGACAACTGCTGAGCATTTAGCTGTTTTCAGAAACTATCTACAGTGCTCAAAGACCTCTTCACTAAGTGGGTAGGAATCCATCATTATGCACACACAGTTAGCAGCTGTAGCAAGAGCAGAGCAGAAGGAGCATCAAAAAGTGGGATTGAGAAGTGTGGTTTTGGCAACATCCCCATATTCTCTCTATTCTGAGTTACTTCCCTGAGCTTGGAGAAAAGCAGATAGCAAGGAGGAAATATCTTTTGTATTACCTTGTCCAGTAGCTGCTGCTGTTGTCAGGCTGAAAGTGAGAGTTCACTGTGTGGGCAAGTGGTTGTGCTTTGTACCAGCAGTGCATCCTGTGCCCCAATAGGCTTCTATAAGATCTTACAACTGCAACTTGAGCAGATCAGTCTGAATCTGTCACTGATACTTTTCAAGAGATTGTTTCTGTAAAGCTTCTAAAGATTGTTCCTGGTCTGAAAACCAGAAGATCTGAGCAGCTTTCTGCTATAACTTAAGAGCAGTGTTCTTGTCTGTTTGGGCTGGTAAAGATTGCTTGAAATTAGTATGTACCCTGAAGGTTGGTATGAAATATCTCCCCATATATTTCAAGATGGCACTAGTTTTTAAAAATATACATATTGCAGCTTACAGATTAGATAGGTAAGTCTTGATGCTGGCAGTATGTCTAATTACCAAAAGTTGTCCAGAAATTCATGTTCTTTAGGTAACGTTTAAGATACTTCTGTGCTGGTTTTCTGTAATTAGATTGATTTTGTTGCTTGAAATTAGATAAGACACATGGAGATGCAAGTCTCTTTTGAGCACAAATACAAGCAGCACACTCTTTTGCTGCAGCACAAACATGTAGCCCATTTCTGAGCACTGAATATTAGTATCTGATGCATTTTAAGTTTATACCAGATGCCAAGAGTGGCACTTGCTTTAGCAAAGAAAGGGGATGTAAGTCATTGCTGTCATATGGGTCTTATGGCAGAGGAGAAGATGAAACAAGCTGCTTAAACCGCATCACATAATGACTGTATGAGATTAAGCAGCCTAGAGTAAATTTTTTCTTAAATATTCCTTTCTGGGCAAAGTAATTGAGCTGATTATGATCAGGTAACTAACTTTAGTTAATTACATTTCAGTCTTTCAGGTTATCGTTTTCATGCTTGATCAAATTGGAATTGGTTACACTAGTTATTTAGCTCATCCTCACACTGGATGAAGATAAAGAATACATTTCCATTCTTTTCATGTTGATCAAAAGTTCTGCTAAGTTTGTTGAGTAGTTTGTTTTGACGTGGTGGATGTTGCTGTTATGCACATTCTCCTTAGAAAGCATTTCTTCTGTCTGTGAAATGGTCCATGGAATGCAGGCAGTGATTTCCTGGCTGCATGGATCACCTTCTTCTAACCATAGATGGGTCATGCCTCCTTTATTCCCAGGCCACCAGCATTGAATAAAACATGTACTAAGACACCAGAACTTCCAGGTAACTTGCAATTACTACACCTTTGTTGTATTGGTGTAGTAATTGCAAAAACTTGGCTTTGCAGTAGATAACTTGCTAGGTTTTTCATATTTTCAAGGTACCTGCAGTGGAATTGCCAGGTTATGGCCTGAACCAATGGTTGAGCATTGAGAAGGTGTGGCTAACCCATGGAGCTCAGGTGCAAGCAATGGAAGTGTAAAGCCTGAATCCAACTCTCCTTGCCCTCATTTAAGAGTTAGCAGCTGAGAAAGTCATATTTCTCTGGATAGAGATTGTGCTTCTCTTGAGTTATTACCAGTTGCTTGGAAAAGGTGAAATAGCTGTTTTTTTATTATTATCTGTTATTGCTTTGTAGTGCCTGTGTCCTATTTGAAGGCACTGCTATCACCTTCTTTTGCTGTACAGTATCCAATCAAAAACAACTTCATAATGTGCCTAGAATGTCCTCATATATCACTAAGAAGAGTTAGGTACTGCTTAAGACCTCCAGAGGGAGACCCTGCCCACTTAACTTTTAAAGTTTAACATTATGAGGCGGTTTCTTTTAGAAGCCTT
Organism: Odontophorus gujanensis; assembly: GCA_013399175.1. Taxonomy (NCBI): domain Eukaryota; kingdom Metazoa; phylum Chordata; class Aves; order Galliformes; family Odontophoridae; genus Odontophorus; species Odontophorus gujanensis. Next base: position 202,943 of record VXAB01005932.1, on the reverse strand, counting down.
CAGCATCACCTTACCTCTCTTCATAGTCTCTGTAACAAAAATGCTTTAGAAGGTTTAGGTGTCTAAAAGTAGATCTTGAAGAAGAAAATACTGGCTAGTAATACTTCTGTGTACTGCTTAAGAGCCTTGTGCTGGTCACCTGCATTTGTTGTCAGCCAGCATAGTCTTTGAAAATGAAAGAAGGCCACCTGAATGCATATCATCCAAGCTGAAAAGTCAGAGGACTTGTTGCTGTGCTTTCCACGATCTTAAAAGCCGTTATTGCTCTTCATATATATATTCTTCATATAGCTCTTCATCTTTGAAGAATGCCACTGGTTATGTTTTCACTTTTCCCTATTGCATTGTCAGATTATATTGATACTGAAATCTGGCTTTAGCAGGGGAAAAATTTGGGAGCTTCTTTAAAATACTATTTATAATAAAGGTAGTGAAACAAAGAGCATAAGCAGTAGGTAAACTAGATTTGGGAGATAATTAGCAGTTTAGGGCACTGTTCTTTAATTTCTGTAGGTTTTTTAAAACTAACCTCCAAGTGGCAGGCTCTAGCTGCTGTGGTTAGATTTCTTTTACACGTAAATACAACCTCAAAGTTTCCAGTTACTCTGCAAGACCTCCTCTTTCCCTTTATGTAGTATAAAAATGTTTCTCAAACATCATCTATTTTATAACTTTATTCTGGGGCTGCTTAAATTGTCTGTGCCTTAGACCTTGGAGCCAAATAAGGGGAAATAGTTGGGAAGATACCATATTCCGTGAGAAGCAGGGGTGAGGATGCATGAGGCTGGAGAGGAAAAGGCGGGGGGAGGGTGAGGGGTTCGTATTCTTGACCTTAGGTGGCTGGTACTGAGAGGTAGCGTATTGTGTTGAAGCACAGACAGAAATAGAGTTCG
>VXAB01005932.1:178008-202035 GCA_013399175.1 Odontophorus gujanensis | reverse complement strand
GGGGGAGGAGGGAGCTGGGACAGCGAGGGGGGGGAGGAGGAGGAGAGAGCAGCATCTCTATCTATCTTTCTTTGCAGACCACGCTGCTAAACAGCCAGGGGAGGCTCATGCTTCCCTAATATCCATCACTCCCTGCTTCCAGCGTGGTCACAGACAGAGCAACAAAGAGGGTCTCAGAGGTAAGATCCTGACAACTTGCAAAACTGTAGCATCTGCCAAAGGGAAGGAAAGGTTCAGCAACAATACGAACAAAATATTATCAGCACCTGGGAATGCTGAGAAGAGGCGGGAGGGTAGCTGGAAGCCCAGGTCCTCGGCAGGCTAAGGAAGCGTGAGCAGTAGCAGCGAGAACAGAGTAAAGGGGTGGGGGGGGATTCAAATTGGATCCGAGGGGATCAGGATAGCAGCTAGTGATACTCAGCAGTGGGTAGTTTGTGCCCCAGTTGCATGTGTGGGAAGAGGAGAAAGATGGTAGAAAAACTATGTGAGTGAATGCTCCAATACCTGCAATAAAGAGTTGAATAAAGCTTAACAAAATATATGAATGGATAATTTATTTACTGAGTGTGTACTTCTGGAATGAACAAAACACTTCATTAATTTATGCATGCCAAAAAAAAATGTAAATGAAATGCAAAGCTTAAGTCTAACATTGTTTTGACTTTTTTTTTTTCCTGTGGAAGTTTAAGTTTAGGACTATATTTCATTTCAGAAATGAATTTAGTAGCAAAAAGGAGAAACAGACAAAGAAACCAACTACCCAAATGAGATGTTTTTTGTTAAGTCAAATGAATATGCTGCTTAACAATTATTGTAACAAAATACTTGTGATATATGCAGTTTGAGCTGAGAAATTCTTTTCCATTTCATCTAAGGAAGAAAAAAACAACAACAAAAAAAAACCCACACCATATTCTATTTACTGGCCTGAAATGAAATTTGTTTGATTCATTCACACAGCCTAAAATCAGTTTGAATAGGTTATCTCAAAAGAGAACAGTCTTAGTTTTTGGTTCTGAAAGTTTAGATGAAAGTGACAAATAACAGCATCTATACATTGGAGAAAATGCTGTTTGCTCCTTCTCCTGTGTTTTGTTTCATTTACTTTTTGAGGTTTCACTTGCCTTGGTTTTGCTCTAATGCCTTATAGACCTTTCTGAAAAAGATTAACTAGTAATGGCAATAATGTCAATTTTATTAAATATATTGAGACAACTACAAAGAAAATTAACTATTGTGTATTTTATGGCAAAGGTCCTTAAGGATTTAAAGTCTTTTTTTCTACTCTGGTACACTGAAATCAGTCTCCAAAGGTGAACATTCCGGAATATTTATGCATAATTGTAACTTTGTGTGATTACCTCCATGCTGAGTAGTTAAAATAGCTATAGAGAGTTGATCTGTTGTGTGAGTGAGGAAGTTAGAGCCACCATTGTCTGCTGCCTTCGGGAACTTGGTGATTATGGACCTGATTGTGATTTGCTTATTCATCAGTGTAAATTTCCTGGTACATGTGTACATGGGATCAGTACTGGGTTCTGTACTTCATTATTGTCCCATTTTTTTCTAATTATAAGGAGCTACATTGTTCACATCAATAGGGCTTTTCTTTCACCACTTTACAATTATCTTAATTGCTCTTTCAAGGCTTACATTTATTTATTGTTTAAAAGTAGTAATGTAACTGTCTGAGTTTGGTCCTTGTGTGATGTCATAGCCCCTTGAAACTTTTTGTCTTTTCCTGATCACAAATACCTTTAATTTTTATTATTAGTTTAGGATTTTATTTTATTTTATTTTATTTTATTTTTATTTTTTTGTGTTGGACCACTGTTGATTTTCTGTGCCTTCTGCTAAGGAAATGGAATATTCTCACTTTGTAAAGGTTTATTTGTGGTATGCACAAAGGAAACAGTAGCAAAACATCTAACAGTAAGAACCCAACAAGTCTATGGCAGCAGGTAAATTTTGTTTGAAGCTGATGTTCTTTTCCACTTAGGCAGTGGATATTGTTCTCTTGAAACAGCCTTCTACGATATGCATTGTTCTTGAAGTTTATAGAGGCTGGAAGCAAAGCTCCCTGAAGTCAGGAGGAGACATTCCAGTGACTTCAAATGGCTTTGGATCAGGCCTGTCGTGTGAGATTAGCTCCTGACAGAGGATGCTATGAGCACAGGAGCAGAGCAGAATGATTTAGGGGTGGAATTTCACTTATGCCCTGATCATCTTTGCTTTGTGTGTATCTGTTAGACACAAGCTTTTGAAGCAATGTTACATTTATTCTGTATTTAAAATGTCTGTATTGCTTTGTGTTGTGAATATACAGTTTTACAGAAGTAGTCTTCTAACTTACATTTTACAACTATTGTCCATTTATGTCCATATTTCCTGGCTTTTGTGAAAGGATTCTCTTTGGATATGAAAGTTCAGAATCTCTTAAATGAGTTATGATCTCAGTAATGCTGTGGATGATATACATAAAATTAAGGAAAGTGTTCTCTAGTGTGAAATAGCAAGTTAAAAACAACTGAATTTTCCTTTTTTTGTTAAGGAGCGTGTTCTGTACAAGAAACTAATGGCTTCCAAGGTTTCTCTTTAAAAGAAAACAAGCAAAAAACACCAATTCACTTCCTCAAAAACCAGAAGAAATTGCTCCATAGTTTTTGGAAAAATTGCAGTCAGTTCGAGATGTGCAGTTGATTTGCATTTGGAATTCACATGTCTTACACAGTTGGAAAGTAACCACAAGAAAACCCATGTAGTTTTGTGGAACTAAACAAAATCGAAACATTTTACAGCACTTCTTCAGTAAAGCCAAATTTGACTAGGAAGTTGTAGGTTTTCATTTATGGACACAAAACACCTTTGAAAGTTTATCAGACTCTTAAACACTCTAGTGATGCTGGGCATCATTATCTTTAAAGAAAAATTGCCTTTGGTTCTTATTGATTGTGGCTCTTCTAATGAATACAAAGTCTGTGTGCTGAATGATAAGTGATGTGTCTGTCACTCCTTCCTTGCCCTCATACAAAATCATTTATTCTCAACCGGGATCAGGCACAGCCTTGGGTTTGTTTCATGTGAATAAAGGGCACCACAAAGGGGCAAAAAAAGAAAAGGCTGGTGTAACTAACAGCCACCACCATGTACATGCAAGCATCCCTACTTATGCAGACGTGATTGCACCCAAGTGTTACATACATACACAGGGTAACCACTGCATCTTTTACTTGAACTGAAAAAACTTTGCCTTTTTCTTTTTAAGCTGTGGTTAATGATTCAGACATCTGCAAGTCTAACTCTTCCAAACTTCTATTAGACAGACTCTGGCAGGAGATACTCTTATCTACTAAGTAAATTTAAATATGTCATTTCTGCTTATGTTGTATAGATTTGTAGCGTAGTTACATGTTCTTTGCAATCCTTACTGACTTGATTTTTGGTCTGCCTTAATTTACCATTATACATGTGTTGCCTTTCATGCTTAAACATTTACATGAGGAATAAAGAAAGTCTTAGAGGTGATATGGCCAGTGGTGTATTTCTGAGGAAACAGAAAATTTCCATTTAGATGTTGTATAGGTTAGGAAAAAAAAAAGCTGTAAAAATGAAATACAGAATGTTTGTATGAAGAAAACTATTTTTTTCCTCCCTAGCTGAACAGCATAACAGTGCTCTACACAGTAGAAGGAGTCTGCAATGTTGGAGGCGTAACTTACGTAAATTGGTGGTAAGTAGAAACAAAATTATTTGTAGAAAGTGTATTTCCATTGCTGCCATAAAAATAAAACAGCACTAACAAAGAATTGTCATCAGAGATGTTTTTATAGGTTTAAGAGTTCACCCTGATGTTTTGCTTATTGACTTTTCTTGGTGTTAATCCTTTTTGTGTTGGTGTTGTGATTGCCCAGAAGATGTGTCCATGTATATCTAGCTGTCTACGTTTAGACTTTCATGGTAGAAAAATGTGGATCTAGGTCTTCTACTCTTTATGCAAAGTAGAAAATGTGTAGAATTTTATTTTTACAACTTTCTTATCTTTTTTTATTCTGAGGTTAAACATGTATTTAAAATCAAGGTAACGAACTGCTCCCATTTTGTGAAGTTTTAGCACCATTATATAATGCCTTGAAGTTTGAAAGTTTCCAAGAAATTTATACCAGAACTGTTACTATAATTTTGTTATTCAGGTAATTATCTATGGTTATATGCATCTGTTCAATATGTATCAAATGGTTTTATAGACAGGTTTAAATCAGTTTGTTTTTTTTCTTCTGTCAACCAAAATTTTAGTATGGTCTTCCTATGATTTGGAACCACGTTTTCATGTTTTCAAAATCTGTTACCAATTTCTCTATGAATGAAAATTGGCAGAGTAATACCTCACAAAGTGATCAAACAGTCCACAGAAAAGTGGATAAGACCTTGGATATCATTGTTGTAACAATTCAGGGTTTTACTTGTAATAATAGTGAAAATATTTTTGGATACAAACATTATTATGAAGTTAATGAAGAGTTCTAAAGATTTGCATTCTTGTCTGACAGATGTTTTCATTATTTTCACCCCAGGGGTAATGAAATGGCTGATTTATTATGTAAGTGTGTTTGTTTTTAAAGAAAACACTTGCGACTTGCTTGACTGAAATGTGACTCTGGTTAAGTGAGTGAGCCAGATCTCAGTGGTATTTTTGTATAGATGGAACTGTAAGTGATTTGTGCTCTAATTATGAGTATGTTGTGGATATAAGCACAGGAATAAGTATATAAATCAGGCTCAGTCTTTCCAACCTTCCATGTAAAAGTCACTTGCCACACCATTTTGAGGAGGAAACGCAACTCATCACCTGTCAGTTCAGACTTCTTGTAATGGTTTTATGATTGAATCTGGGGTCATGTAACATTCCCACCACAGCATATTCTCTCAAATAATGGATACCCCTTTCCATAGCAGTCCATTTCTTTTTCTCAGACATCTGATCATCTTTGAAGGGATGTGTGTGTGTGTATATACATATATATATATATATGACTACTTCGTCAGTAAATAGTTTCCAGTTTTGTCATTTTATTCAATTAGAAATCAACAGATATTTACTCTACACTTCGTTGTTTCCTCCTTTGTTCTCCTTCCACATTTTTGTCACTTGTCATCTTTTGTGTGAAGACGAGCAAGGTGTTCAAATTGATGATAATTGTCTAAGCTGCTCAGAAGGTTCATACAATCCTAGAATCATTAAGGTTGGAAAAGATCGCTAAGATTGTCTAGACCAACCATGAAGCAATAGAACTTAAACAGCAAAGAGAGAGCATGAGTCTCATCTTCTTAGCATTTGATGTGATAACTAGCTAATTTGCCACAAGGATGGCTGAGTGAAAAGTGACATACTGTGCATATTTTGTATCAAGAAGAGCTCACAAAGACGGGCAAAATTCTCCTTGAATTCTGTGGAGCAAATCTGTGTGCTGGATCAGAGAGATGGTGTTTGGATGCCACTGGTCTTCCACCAGTACTGCAGTCCATTCTCTAGAGGCAAGTAGGCTCCTGCCATGTGGAATGAGGATGTGGTGCCACAAGGAGTATTTGTTATAATCATAATGTTGTTGCTGTAATATAGTGCATTTACTATCTCATAATATCTGAGTAGATTAGAATGTGTTGTCTTATGTTGTGTCTTTAAAACATTGTTTCAAATGTTACATTTATGAATGAGATGAAAATAATTTAAATATGCCTTGAAAAAATAAGTTGGAAGTATCCAGCTTGTAGGGTAGAAAAGTCCATCTCCTTATGTTAGGCATGAGTCATAAAATCACTATGCTTTACTGACTGCTCTGCCACAGTTATCCATAACTATAGCCTTTAGTCTGTGAGGCTTCAATACAGAAGCAGTGTTACTTTGCACCAAGACTTCTCCACAGTTGATGAAGTGCTAATTGGATGACACAATTACTTGTTTCTTAATCCCACACGATCCCTGCTAATACCATTTCAGACACTGTAGTATCCTCCAGGTAATATGGTGCATCATCCTGGTTCATGTATCACATGCTTCCAGCTCTGTGCCAAAAAATGTCTCTGCCGAAATCTGCATTACAGCTTTTGTAATAATTAAATTAATTATCAGTAATTAATTTGACTGGCTCTGGAGCTTATACAAATCTATTAAGGCCAAGGGTATGCAACAGAGACCCTGAGACACTTTATGCATCAAATGATGTGAATGTGGTCCTTCAGCTCTAGGAGGGACTAGAACTGAACAGTGTAGAGACAAGAATTTCTGCATCTGTGGACTTTAAGGACAGGAATCTCTTCTGGCCCAGGTTCTTACGTCAGTATAAATGTAAGGTTGCACTGAGAGGCTGATTTGGATGTGAAATGATGCTGTGTAGGATGGCAGCAACAAAGCAAAACATTGTGGGTCATACTATTCACATTTCAAATCAGTTATGCTGCTTCACTTAGTCTCTTTATTGATCACATTGTTTTATGTGCCATTTGATTTCTTTGGCAATGTTTTCTCTTTCTAAAGAAAAAATGGCTACCTTGAATTCAGTTTTACTAAGTGTTGGAGTGATCCACTTAGGTTTCCTAAGTGAGGTCTTAATCTACAGGTAAAAGTAGCCAGAGGGTTTATTTTTTATTTATTTTCACTATGTGCTTCTGCTTATCAAAATAAAGTACATTTTTCTCTTTGAGCATGCCCTTGAATATGTCTGGATAGAAACCGGTTGTGTATGTTGGATTATGTGATGAAAGTCTGGCAGCTTTGAACAAAGCAGACACAAAGGAGAAAGAGTAGTCTGCCAAATACCAGAATTGGATTATAAAATATTTCCTGCATGTAACATGATTAAGCATAACTGCAGCCATTGCATTTGTCTGCACAATATGTTTATACATGTTATAAATACACGCACGTGAAAATCTAATGTTTTATTAAGGAGTTGTTCATACATCCTCTTCTGACTCCTGCTGTGCTGGCTAAAGGGGTTACTGCTCTGAATATCTCATTAGGGCACTTCTGTCAGGGGTTATCACAGCTGGTTGTCAGCTGAGCTGCTCACATGCATGGTTTCTAATCTGTTTCTCTTAAAATGAATGGAGACGATGATGGTCTACTATTTATTTTCAAATTTTTTACGATGTGGGTAAAACAGGCAGGGCAGTATTTCCATCAGATTAGTATAGCCTCTATAGAAATGACTATAATTTTTTTTTTTTTCAGTGGATGGAACATTTATCCATGGCCTTATGTGCATTGAATTTGCATCACTGATTGTTTAGACTTTTTATATTTCTATATAGGTATGGCCTCAGGCTGGTGTATAGATTGCTTCTTGGGTGTAGCTTGTTATCCATAGACAGGATTCAGTTAAATGAAAATAGTCTTGTTGTTCAGTACAGCTTTTTTTTTTTTTTTTTTTCCCCATGNTTTTTTTTTTTTTTTTACCCCAATGTAAATATCAGTTTTTCATTCATACTGGTTCTTCTTTTAGAGCTCATCAGAATTCCCTGATCCATTTGAAGATGTGGAATTTATTTTTAGAATAACAATTATCTATTTAAAAATAATTCTGCAAAAGCGCTCTGGTTTGGTTCAAAATCCCTTAAAGACAGTAGGGTAAATTCTAATGCCCTTTGTAAGGCTACCATCAGCATTTCATGTGAGCACTGGTTGAATTCTAAAATGTGCTTTTTTTTCCCCCTCACTATTCGATTTGCTGATATTTGCCTTATTTTTTGTGGTAATGATTTAATATAGAAAAGAAGAGATTTTCTCAAAGCTGCAAGATTCGTGGTTATTCTAGTTGTACTCTTTTCCTTTTGTGTATTGGGTTCTGTTGTTTTAGTCATCTAAATTTAAGTAAGTAACCATTGGTTGAGTTGACTAGATAATATTGGGTGATTTAGAATCGGTGTTAAATCAAGCATTGCAGATCCAAGTGCTTGCATGGTAAGTTTTAAAAATTAAAACATTTCATAATGCTTAAAATTAAGAGAAATATAGGGGGGAAAAAAAGCACGTCTCAATGCCAGTTTGGGGAAAAAAAAAAAAAAAGACAACTCAGTGCTTAACAGTTTACCATTTGGTCACAGATTTCATTAAATTTAGTTTAGAATAACATAAATTTAAGTATTTCAAATTTTAGACCGAACTTTGTCCTCATTCACCAATTTTACCTCAAGGCAGGGCGGCATTTTAGGAATGTGTTACAGAGGTGATTGTCAAAATACAGGGACTGGAATATAGACACAGATATAGATGACAGAACTCCCAGGAATACAAAGCTGCATCAGGAAGGTTCAGACTAGACATTAGGAAAAGTTGCTTTTCTGTGAGGGTTATCAAAAACTGAAATGGGCTCTTTATGGAGGTGGCTCATGCTCTGTACCTGTCAGTGTTCAAGTAGCACTTGGATAATGTCTTCAATAACATTTCAGCTTTTACTTAACACTGAAGATATCAGGCAGTTGGACAAGAAGCTATTTGTAGGTCTCTTCCAACTGAACTATTATTCCATACCAATCATCATTAAGTTTGTCTTTGTAAAGTTCTTAAACATGTGTACGTGATTTCATTGGGACTTCCCATAGATATGTATATTAAATGACACGTAAAAACTTCAAAAAGGAGAAGGGTGCTTCTTTAGGAGTTTTCCTGGCTGAGCTTGTGCAGGAAGTATTGTGTGAGTGATGTAGAGAATGTATTGTTAATGATGTCCAGGGACTCCTATTGTCTTTGCCAGACACAGTGCTTCTGTTGGACCATTTTGTTCAATTTTAAGGGGGAGAATTATTAAAATTACCCATGATCAATTCAGGTTTTTTTTTTGTAAAAGCTGTTTTCTGTAAAACTTCTGGAAGATGCTGAGAAAATATCCAATTATCAGTCACAGTGTATAGGGAGGAAAAAATTGAAAGTCATTAAAATTATATTTCTTTCTATAATTTAATCAAAAATATAGAAATTGGTATCAGTCCTTAAAGTGTGCGCACCACTTAGACGGTGTCTGTTTCTTGGCTGAAGCTAAATCAGCAAGCTCATGTATCTGTGTCTCGAAGTGGACTTCTGTATAATAGCGACTAGTAGAACTAATGTGTGTGTGCACAGTGAGGTGTCATCAAGATGCTTTAGACAGAGTGGTTTGTAAAATAGATGTTTGAGAATGATTTCAAAACCAGAAAATTGAAGCAATTTTTTCTCATTGACACTTTTTCTTCCCTTATTTTTGTAGAGTCCTCTTAGTGTCCCCAGTGGTGCATCAGGACACAAAGCAATTATGAAAAGCAAAAGAAATCCTAAGTTTATTGGCTAAATTTGGATAGAATTTTTGACATGGCTGACCATCCTTCAGATAAGATCTTTGTGTCAGAGTGCAGAGGTCAGGGTATAGAAGTCTTGGGATATCAAAAGGTGGTGAGAAGAATGGCTGGGATTTCCAGCAGCCTAAGAGTGCTCTTTTGTCTCTGGTGGTCAGTTGTCGAGGATGATGCCTGTGTACATCAAAGAAATGTCTAAACAGTGTTATCTAGGCCTGTCCTTTGCCCCCTGCCATGTAATGGGCCTCTTTTCAGGAAAACATTGAGAAAGCTGAGAAAGCAAGTTGTCTTATGCTAGCACTATTAATTCAGCAAGAAAGCAGATCAGTAACGTTTGCACTAACCTGTAAAACAGTGTCAGTTTCTAAAAATGCAGATTAGCCAATCTATACGTTATATATTGTTGATTCAGTAATTGAAATTAATGTTTCTTTTTTTCATAATTAACATGTGCTGAGACCATATTCCTTAAATAATTCAGTTTCTGCTTGCTTTGGCAATTATGGAGAATTTTTCTCAGTAAAAAACAAACACCCAAACAAAAACAGTGAAAAAAGAGCTGATATTTTGTGAAGTTGATCCTTAAAACATTGATGTCTGAAAGAGCAATACCAACATTTTCAAGAAGGATGTACTTTCTTCATCAACAAATGAGTTACAATAAAAAAACAAAGCCTTTACCTAATATATACCGCCCCTGTATTGCCTTTAACTGAGAGAACAACAGCTGTTTGTCTTTCCTTTGTCCGAAATACAAAACAAAGATCCATTCTGAAAGTGGGTGAAAATGTTATGAGGAAAGAAATTATGACTATTTTAAATATTTTCTATTTTTGCCCGTGTAAAAGGAAAACACGTTATTCAGTTCTTTTTTTTTTGTTTTGTTTTTTGTTTTTTGTTTTTTGTTTTTTTGAAGGTATAGACTCTTTAAAGCCTCACTTTTGCAAACAGACACTGGCTACTGCAGGTTTTAGTGATGAGTAGCCAGGGCAATAATCTGGGGCCCCAGCCAAGTGAAAGCTCATTAGACAGGTAGGTGGTTATAGAGAGGAAGTCAGACTAGAAATAAAGCAGTGCTTCTGATTCCTGGATTTTTTGTCAATTCGAGACAAATGATAGTACCTCTGTCACTGTGCAGTGCCACTGTCATTCTTGAATTCAATAGAACAATATAAAAAACTAAGTCTTGACAGACCTGAGGGCTGATGCAGTAGAATTTTACCACGCTTTTTATGTATATCACTTTCTAGGAATATTTAATAAAACCAAAATTTAAGAAAAAAAAAAAAGGATTCATTACTGCCCACATCTTGCTATCTGTATTAGAGTATACTTCAAATCTTTACTAATTGCCAGTATCTCCTTCTTTAACTTTATTGAAGTGAATAGATCAAATGAGTGGAGGATAAAATCCATATAAAATAAGAACGTTTTTTAAATGGGGTCTGATTCTTCAGTTCAGATGTGATCCTGTGGCTAGATAGATGTTTTTAAATTCCTGTTAAAAGTTATTCATGTCTGGAAGTATCATATTTCAGCAGACTTAGCTAATGAGTGGGTCACTTTGCTAGCATCAGGCAATATTCAGTTATGCCATGAGTGCATAATTTATAAATAATAAGGTAGAAATCAAGGAGGCAAGAGAAAAATGTATTTTCTCTCCAAGGATAACCTGGGAATCTTTAGGTTTACAGTTACCTCTTTATTTATCTGTACTGGACACTCATTGAGAACTTGCTGCAGTTTAAAATCATTAACAGTACTTCCATACTGCTATTTAAAAATCTGCTTCAGAAATATATGATTATGTATAAGAAACATGTCTTTCTTTTTCTTTTCTTTTTTTTCTTTTTTTTTAATAAGCGGGATCATCTGCTTATAAGTTTTTCCTCAGACTGGAAGCTTTGAAAACAAAGCTTGTTTTTTTTGTTTGTTTGTTTGTTTTTTTTACCAAGATGCTGGTAGGAGAGTTGAATTTCACTCTATAATGCAGTGATATCTCTTTCCTAATGCTGCTGGGTTTAAGACAGTGTGGCCTTATGAGGAGGACTTTGTGAGACTTCTGGGTTCAGGGAGCAGGACGGTGTCCCTCTGAAGTCTGTGGTTTTACCTAGATTTTGTTGTGAAACTCTTTCAGATAAGTGGCAGTTAGCATTGCATGCTTTGTTCTCAATGATACAGAATAATCATGAGACAGAATAAGAAGTGAAGTAAAAAAATGTGCAAATTGATAAGATTATACTAAGAGTATTGATATGTGGAAAGTGCAAGGAGGATGGTTTTAAACTAAAGGAGGGGAGATTTAGGTGTCAGGAGGAAATTTCTCGCTGAGAGGGTGGTGAGGTGCTGGAACAGTACGGATATTGCAGAGGAGCTACAAACCCATGTTTGGATGTAGCTAGTAAGTGGATGGGCTGTGAAAATTGTTAGCCATGCCTGAGTGGGAGTGCCTGCCTGATCGAGTAGCGTTAATGGTGGACTTCATCTGTATGGGTCTTCCAATAAACTCATTTCTACAGTCTGCCACTAAGGACTGTTGCACGTGACAAATTGTGAGCAAGTAACTAACAGCTGTAACTGTATTCCTGCATGAAGGATGTATTTTTTTTCTTTGCATTTTGTGCAAAGTTCTTAAGAGATCATGAAACAAGAGCAATGAGTGTCAACTGGTAAAGAAAACTGATGTAAAAACAAATGTTACAAACATCGTGTTATGCACTGACAACTGAGCCTCAGCCCTAGGGCACATCAGTCTGTATTTGCTGATGTGTATGTAGGTACAGGTAGGACCTAGCCAACTGGTTCACTTTTATCCATTACTGGAGTATAGCTATTGCCTTAACAGAGCTTCTTCTTGGCATATGGGAATACAGTTGCTTCAAACACTTGAAGAGTTGACAAGCAGAACAAGAAAAGACTCAAAATTGCTTATAAAGTAAGAAAGGACTATTCAAGAAGAAAAAGTTTTTTAAAACTGTAATTTGGTAAAGAATAAGCATCTTAACGAGAGAGTACTATTCAAGTAGTATATAGACTGCTTATTGAATGGATAAGAAGATTAGGAAAATATATTATTTCTGTATCTGTAATGTATGAGGAGCACTGATAGAAGTTAGCAGTCAGAGAGTCAGAAAGGAAAGACTTTGATAGTGTGAAAAAGGTGTGGAACTTGCTGACAACTTATGTCAAAAAAAGAAGTCAAAAGCTTCAAGAGTTTCTGAAAGGAACTGTACATATTAATGGAAGAAGCATCTTTGAATACCAGTTAATAATCAGGATGTGACTATAACCTGCATTTCAGATCAGGTGACAACCAGAGCAGCTTTCCTTTCTTGTACTCCCAACAGGAACATTCCATATTCTGTCATAGAGCTATTGTTCAGGTGCACTTACTGAAATGATTTTCCTTATTCTTCAAAAGTGAAGCTTTATTGTGGTGCTGTTTCCTGAGAGCGGTGTTGTAGTGTTTACATAACGTTTATATATTAGGATGAGTTATAACAAATTAGGATGCTCTTAGCCTCCCATGTCAGACATACATGGACAAAGACATGGGAGGTAAGTGCCTTGTGGTGGGCTGGTAAATTATGCCATAACACTAAGCTATATTTTTCTGAAAAAGATTTTATCAAATATCTAGGAAGAAGTCTTTATAAGAAGTTGTTTTTTTTTTTTTTTTTTTTTTTTNNTTTTTTTTTTTTTTTTTTTTTTTATGCTGCTATTGAACAAGTAACGTGTGTGTAAAGTATCCCTGATGCATAATTGCAGGAAAATGGATCCTCACAGATATGAGAGTCAGCCCTAAAGCAAAGAATTTTGCTCTTACACAAATTAGAGGATAAATGGAAGCTTGCAGATATGAGGAGTAAGCTCTTAAGTTACATAAAAGCTTGTTCCTAACATGTCAATTGGTACAATATGTCCAATTGTGGTGTTTCAGAAATACCGTTCTGTACTGTTCATGCTGTCTGTTAAGAGTGCTACTCCATTCTTTTCTCAATCACATGAACTCTGTTCTTTTATGACTTTCTTGATCATGAGAGTCTGTTTTCTGCTTCGGGAGTGAAGTACAATGAGTTAGATTAAAATGTGGAAGCAATGCCTAGGTTATTTAAAAAATGCTGAGAACTATCTACTAACTTAAACAATGGTACTGAAAATATATAAATGAGTGTCTTATATTTTGTACTGGGAGACAGAGTAAGCAGTCACTCCTTGTGCGGTGCTGATGTGCCAGTCATGATTTTGTTAGACTTACAGCAGATGCCTTTCAGTCACCCTTTTTTATATTCTGAAGGATCCCAGTCCATTGAAGACTGCTAATGCTTTTGGTGTCCCTTCTTGTATTTCACTGAGTCTTCTCAATTTCCACTATGTCCTTTTTCACAAAGTAGGTCTAAAGGGCACATAGTGCACTCCAGTTTAAGAAGATTATGGATTTATCCAGTAGCACAGTAAAGTTTTCTGTCTTGATTTTAGCTCCTTACCTCTTAACTCTTAAAATCTGATTTGTTTTTGTTGTTGTTGTTTGATTGTTTGCTAATGAAAACAAAATTATCTTAGAATTTACTAGTAAGGTCACTTATTACTGAGTTATTACTGATTGAGCACTACTGAACTTGCTTTCCTCAATGAAGGAATGGACATTCTAGGTAATTTTTTCTTAGTACAGGAGTATATTGAGAATTTCTGGTACAAATATATCTTTCTTAATAGCAGTTTTCTTGAATGATTATGATTACAAATTTAAACACTATAATCATTAGGATTATACAATGTGCATTCGTACTTTATAGAAGGTGTATGGTTGTCATTATGAAGTGTTAACTCCCATTAAGCTGTTTTAAGATTTTTCTGGTAAAAAAATTGTTGCTATTTGTATTTTGTATTGCATTTGTTATATAGATCTATTTTTCTAGGTTGTCTCTCCTACTGATACTTTTTGATGATTGTGTTGTATAATGATTTCCTTTCCAACCTGAACAACATGAAGTGTCAAATAGGGCAATAAATGTCACAGTAACAATGCTCTCTTCAGCTCCAGCTTCTTTCTGTATTATGAGGTAAAAAAAATAGTAAGGATTTTGTCAGCAGTTTATGATGGACACACAACCTGGGGAAGAGGGGATAGGGAGAGGGTAGAGAGATGGGCCTAAAAACAAAACAGTGGCAATGATCTGAGAAGGAAGACAAGTTTACTAAATAAGATGTTGGAATGCAAAATAACACGGTATAATTAGAGTTGAAGTAATAAATCAAATGAAATGAGAGAGTGTCTGAAACCGAAGGTCTTACGCTGAAGTTGAAGGCAAGATATCTAGGGATCCTCCACTGCTGAGATGAACAGCAAAAGAGAAATTCTCTGGGACTTGCATGCAGTTTTATCTTTCTCTCTGGGTGGAAAATGGGAATGCAAAGTCCTCTGGGGTATGGAGTTCTTCTCTTCTGAGAACCAGGTACCCAGAAATTCAGCAGTCCATGGACTTAGAATATTAACTCTTTAACTCCCAGTGCCTCACATGATGGCATGATGTGGAATACTGATAACAAAAGTCATAAAACCATAACAGATTTTAACATGACTTCCAACAAAATGTCAGAAATTACATACCTGTCTAATTTATTATTGTCCTGGTGGAGTTGACTTTTTTTTTTTTTTTGACAAATTCTGAGGATGGAAGAGCAAATGTTACACTTAATCATGCCATATTTTATAATAAATAGGTTTTTTTTAACAGCCAACAGTCTCATACATAGAATCACAACTATTTCAGCACTGAATTTTGTTGTGTAGAATGTTGAGCTAAAATAGATTTTGTAGGAACTTTGTCTTTGCAGTTTGACACTCAGTATTCTGTTAAAGCCTTTGAAAACTGCACTAAAAATGTCATGATGAAAACATTATTTTCACATTGTTCATGCTATGTACACAACTGATAGTTTTTGTGTACTCAGTTGAAAAGCACACTGTTGTTAGCAATTGAGAAAACTATACAAAGCTTATTCCTCTGTGTTTTGTTCATGGCCAATTGATAGACTAAAACCTACAGTTGTGGTGAACTGATGCTCAGGAAGAGAATGTGGGATCCAAAGTTTGCAAAATAACATCCATCAGTCCTCTAAATAACATGGGAATAAAAAACAACCATCTGGATTCTCAATCTGCTAATATAATTTTATGCAATTTACATCAGACTTGTGATTTTTTTTAATGTGGAAAAAATTGCTTTGTGCAGGCAGCCACAGAATGCTCATAAGTAATGAGGTAGGTTCTCTAAAGCCGTTTCATCCCACGTGAAATTTAAAATATGTAAATATGGAGTATTTTGTCTTCTAGTTATTCCTTTCTTACCAAACTGTAACAAAAAATCTATAGTATTTGTGTTCTCTTATCTACAAGGAGAGGGAAAAACATACTTCAGTAGAGAAGGTGTGAAGGTGTGCTGAGCTGAGTTGCATATAACCTTCATATTTACAATTAGCAGTACCAACAGGCAAGTCTTCACCTGCTAGAATTCACGCTGCAAAGAGTTTTGAATGAGTCATTATCTCAATTATTCTGAACTCGTGTTGAAAGATACTTGCATTTGGGATTCATTCTGGTGGGTGCTATTCTACTGTGCATTGACAAGCCTTACCAAAAGGCAATTAGTTCTGTGACTGTTCATAAGCAAGTCATGGATACAGGGGGGTTCAGCATTTGTATTATCTGATTTATATCTTGTTATGTTGGAACTTGTTCCATAGTCTTTCAGGTGTAAATGGAAGCCAGTTTAGCTCCTTACCAAGCTTTCTTTGGATGAAACCAAGGATTTGTTTCTTAGTTGCTTGACACTGACATTTTGGAATGAAGATCAACAAAAGTTAAAATCTGACTTCATTCATAAAACATTTAAAAGATATCAGATTTGACCCAAAGCCTGATGATTTCACTGGGTTTTGTTCTCTATTATTATTGTAAATCTGTTAAGAAACTGCAAAGGAAGGTGACGGGGAGAGAAGGCTGTATGCTTTGGTTTTCCTCATCTATAGCTTACAATAATTTAGAAGTTGTAAGGAATATCTGGTAACGTTTACCTTAAGGAAAAAAATGTCTTTTTTTTTTTCTTTTTTTTTTCCAGAAAGCATATTTCAAAGATTGTTTCTAAACTGGCCTACCTTTGGTTTTTCAAATAGTACTGTAGAAAATTTAAATATCCTCTTTTCCAATGCCGCCTTCTCTATAACTGCCTGAAAGAAAGTTGGGGTGATGTGGAGGTTGGCTTCTTCTAACACCTAAATAAGGAGAGGGAATGGCCTCAAGTTGTGCCAGGGGAGTATTTCAGGTTGGGTGTTACGAAAAATTTCTTCTTGCAAAGAGTGATTGGGTGCTGGAGTCACCATCTCTGGAGGTGTTCAAGAAACATTTAGATGTAGTACTAAAGGACATGGTTTAGTGGGGAAATATTGGTAGTAGGTAGATGATTGAACTAGATGATCTTGGAGGTCCTCTCCAATTTTTTCCAGTCTTGGTGGTTCTATGATTCTATGCAAATGGTAATGGAAATTGTGTAATAACTGTAATAGTTTGCTGTGACGTAGCAACATTACTATCTTTGGAGTTAAACAACAAACATGAGTGTATCAGATCACATACAGAACAGAAGATTACATTTAGTATTACTTCATATTGGCAACAGAATGTAATGTACCTGTTCCCCAGCTGTGAGATGGTGCTGCATCTTGTCTCCTGACCCAGTGTACTATCCAGAGGCCTGCATCACGTGGTCTGATACATGAAGTCTTTCACAAGGACAGTGAAGAAAGTTGAGAGTTCTTCAGAGGTGTTTTTCTGAGTGCTCAAATGGATGTAACTCAAGCCAGGATTTTCTAAGGTTTTTTTCCCCAGGATGACAATTACAAGAGATGAAGAAACACTCTAAAGGAAGTGTTTTGAACAGTTGGAGCTGTTAATAGCTACAAAAGCATCAGTCAGGCTGTATCTCTAAGATTTTAAAAAATAGTCTTTGAACATTCATTTAAGGTTTTTACTCAGGTGCAGCATGACTGAACAAATAGCACTTCTGTGAGGTGCACAAATAACAGTGAAATGTGAGTGAGATACAAAAGCAGCAATGGTTTCTTTTACTGGTAAGAGCAGTGAGGAAACAGTTGTGACATTCCAAAATGTTCACCTTGTGCACTGGGAAAAGTAAGGCTTTTTCTGGCAGAGGTTTTACCAGTAATAAAACAATGTCTCAGATTAATAATGCATTCTATTGAAAAGGAATGGGAGGTTTGCTTAGGCATGATTCACTGTTGTCTGGTACAGTAATTAAGTCTGTTTGCCTTACGGTCAGTGTGACCCTGTTTATTTTAATTTTTCAGTTCTGAAGTTCTGTGTAGTGAATGTTTAAGGAGGAATTAGCAAGAGATGGAAATTTATTGGTTTCTGTAGTCTTTGGCAAGTGTGTATTACCCTTCATTATTTTCTTTTTTATTTCTCATTCATTATTGAAGTATTGACAAAACCTAATTGACCTTTTGTTTTACTCTTTAATTACTTTTTTTTACTTAGAAATTTTAAAAACCATATAGTATCACAGTTATGATCCTTGTCAGTTCAGTGATAGGAAGAACTTTTTTAGTGATAGGAAATACTTGTATGACTTTAAATACAAAGTAGTATTTAAGGAGGCTCTTAGGTTCTCTAAAACTTCTTCACATGAAAGATAATTCTGTTCCAGCTATCCTCTTACTTCATAAGAAGCAGTTCACTACACTTGCTTCCGCAGTTTCCTCCATATTTAAGTATTTTAAAGTAGATGCCTGCATGTTACTTTGCTGTTCTCTTAAGTCTATTTTTAAAACTACTGTCTTGGTTTTTTTTAATACCTACGAAAACTGAAGAGTGGTTTCCTGACGTTATTTTTCTGGCAATACTATTGGCATAGCTCACAATCACGAGTGTAACAGCCCTCCATGCATTAGGGAAGTGATGTTATCCCAATACGTAGCCAAACAGTGAAAGGACATTAGGGTTACAGAACAGTGACCAAAAAAAAAAAAAAAAAGGATGAGAAGATTTAGAAAAACTTATACAGAATGTCCCAAACTGAAATGTGCTGAACCCTGATCAGCTCTTGCAACCCTGAGTGAACCCAGTGCCACCTTTTTGGATGTGCAACTGCCCAGGTCAGCATAACCCACAGGTCATACTGTGCGATGGGTCTTTCCCACATTGCTGAAAGTAACATTTTTTTAGAAGGAACAGGCTGTTTCTGTTGTGTTCTTCACATGAATTTTTTGCCTCTGAGACTGTTTTTGTGCATATGTGTGGCAAGAAAGGTGATTCAGATTGGATGGTCAAACTACTGTAAAGTATCCTTTACATCTAGCAGCAGTGGTCAGCTTGTCATGCTGGAAGGAAGGGATGCCACTTAGAGGGCATGTAAGTGGTAGGACAAGGAGGAGTGATTTTTAAACTAAAAGAGGGTAAAATTATATTACATTTTGGAATAAATTCTTCACTATGAGAGTGGTGAGGTATGGAACAGTTCTCAGTTGCCCAAAGAAGTTAGAGTGCTCCATCCCTGAACGTGCTCATGACCAGGTTGGATGGGGCCCTGGGCAGCCTAGCCTAGTGGTTGGCAACCTTGCCTACAGCAGGGTGTTGGAACAGAAGGATCTTTAAGGTCCCTTCCAACTCAAGTCATTTCATGATTCTATGCTCTTGGAGCATGGTGTGTATTGCATGCCATGGAGCATTGGAGTAAAAGAAGGTGGGTATAATTGATTTCATTTATTTATTTGAAACAGTTGAAAAGGACTGTGTAGAATGATGGGAGCAAAATTTACATAATCTTGTCCATGATACCTAGAGAAAGAGTGCTTTTATTTAACAATCTGTAGAACTGAAACATAGTGTAGAATATCTAGATGTCAACTACTGTGTATGCAGTACAAGAAGTCAGGTGACCAGAAACCAGGAGGAAACTGGAATCTGAGTCATTTGACAATGTAACTGTATCCACAGCCTTGCCTTATTTATTTATTTATTTATTTATTTAGCCTTTGAGCATGGGAATAAATTTGAGATGAAGGATCTGGTACAGCTTCTTGTTTACATGCCTCTTCAAACATCCGAGTTGCTATCAGGTATTTTGGTTGGTTTGGTTTCCTGAAGATCTTACATGATGTTAGTAGGACCCAAACAGGTGTCTTAGATCTCCTGTCAAAGCCTATCTGCGGCCACAAAACATCTGTATGTGAGCAGCTGAGTTGAACCATAAGACTCCCAAACATAGAGATCTTCATGTAGACATCTACAGCTGCATCTATTACTAGGAATGAACATACAGTCAGTGGAGCCAGGTGAGTGATATAGCTAATGCTGAAGNAAAGGTGATTCAGATTGGATGGTCAAACTACTGTAAAGTATCCTTTACATCTAGCAGCAGTGGTCAGCTTGTCATGCTGGAAGGAAGGGATGCCACTTAGAGGGCATGTAAGTGGTAGGACAAGGAGGAGTGATTTTTAAACTAAAAGAGGGTAAAATTATATTACATTTTGGAATAAATTCTTCACTATGAGAGTGGTGAGGTATGGAACAGTTCTCAGTTGCCCAAAGAAGTTAGAGTGCTCCATCCCTGAACGTGCTCATGACCAGGTTGGATGGGGCCCTGGGCAGCCTAGCCTAGTGGTTGGCAACCTTGCCTACAGCAGGGTGTTGGAACAGAAGGATCTTTAAGGTCCCTTCCAACTCAAGTCATTTCATGATTCTATGCTCTTGGAGCATGGTGTGTATTGCATGCCATGGAGCATTGGAGTAAGAGAAGGTGGGTATAATTGATTTCATTTATTTATTTGAAACAGTTGAAAAGGACTGTGTAGAATGATGGGAGCAAAATTTACATAATCTTGTCCATGATACCTAGAGAAAGAGTGCTTTTATTTAACAATCTGTAGAACTGAAACATAATGTAGAATATCTAGATGTCAACTACTGTGTATGCAGTACAAGAAGTCAGGTGACCAGAAACCAGGAGGAAACTGGAATCTGAGTCATTTGACAATGTAACTGTATCCACAGCCTTGCCTTATTTATTTATTTATTTATTTATTTAGCCTTTGAGCATGGGAATAAATTTGAGATGAAGGATCTGGTACAGCTTCTTGTTTACATGCCTCTTCAAACATCTGAGTTGCTATCAGGTATTTTGGTTGGTTTGGTTTCCTGAAGATCTTACATGATGTTAGTAGGACCCAAACAGGTGTCTTAGATCTCCTGTCAAAGCCTATCTGCGGCCACAAAACATCTGTATGTGAGCAGCTGAGTTGAACCATAAGACTCCCAAACATAGAGATCTTCATGTAGACATCTACAGCTGCATCTATTACTAGGAATGAACATACAGTCAGTGGAGCCAGGTGAGTGATATAGCTAATGCTGAAGTAAATAAACAGTTGTAGCTGATCAGCTGAATAACTCTGCTCCACTGATCTTATTGAATACAGTGGAAAATTCTGCCTAGTGAACCAGTGCATATCTGTAGTCTGATTCTATTGCTTAAATAGTTATTCAGATTCATTTGAGGTTCTGTGGTTTACCTGAGATGTTCACTTTGGATATGACGGGTGACCTGTCTCAGACCTCCGCTAGAATCCAGTCAAGACAATTCAGACTTTGAAATTAAGTTAGAACGTACCTATGGCTAGGCAGCTGAATCACACTCTGCATTTCTAGATGGTCTTAGATGTCTCCTTTTGTACACATCCAAAAGCACTAAACTGAGAAACATTCCATATTTCTCATGGAGGTTGCCATCCTGAGAAGTTGAACCCAATAGGTATTCCCAGCCTACACACAAAAAAAACTTTTATGTAAGATTTTGAACACATTTTAATATTCCTGGCAAAGCAGAAGGAATAGTTATGCCTGCAACCATTTCAAAAACATTTTGAGAAGACAAGTAGTTGTCTCTGTTATATCAGTTCTGCTTTGCAGGACCGTGTTTTAGTTCTTTTGTATATATTCTGCCCACAGAATGCTTCAAATAGTAAGCTGATGAGTGTTCTGGAGGAGAAGTCTCCATTTTTCCCTACTAAAGCAGCAGGGCAAATCAGACAAGTTATCTTTGCTTACTTTTCTGCTAAAAATGTATACTTTTTCTGGGGGACATAAGAACTACATAGTCAGCTCTTCCCTAACTGTTCTGTCAATTTATCACTTAAATTACTGACTCGTTTCACACAGATTTGGCAACTCATTTAAGCAGGCAAACGCAATCTTTTGACATACATTGTATCAGCATATGCATAGTGTTTAAATCTTACTGACTCTGTTAATTAAGTTACAAATACGTATTTTCTAGCTTGTGTTATTGTTGAATTGGTAAATCATTAAAAGAGGCTCTTCCAAAAATCAGACGCATCCATACTCATGCACACGCATTTCTTGCAGTATTTGTTCTCCCTTTGTGTTTCTCTAAATTTTACCAGTGCAGTCATCTGGTGAGGTTAATATGTGTAAGGTTCACATCTGCATTGCTAATAGGAAGCCAGACATCACTGGACATCTTTAAGAGATGCAGTGTTTGTTAAACATGATGCAATAGCTGTTCCTCTGTATATCCATTAGTGTACTGCACATAGTCTCTCTGTTTTGATTTCCTATCCTTTTATTCAGAAGATAAAGGCATAGTACCAACACAAAGGTAATGTTGCTACATATGTAATTTCTGTTAATTTTTTGTTCTGTTCTCAAAATGAAGTATCCATAGTATACCCCTTATGCTTTCTTTAGTGCTTTTTTTATCAACATAATACAAAAGGCTCTCCTAGTTCTTTAAAAAACCCTACCCTTAGTCCTTCCAAAACCTGTAGCAAAACTGTTGACATTAATAATGCTTCAGACTGACAGATTGATATGTGCTCGGACAGGAACACCATGACCCAGCACAGCACTTCTGTATTAATAAGACACAAATTCGGACCATTTATCATTTAGTATAGCCAGCACACAAATTAGAGAGCAGCTTGCCAGGTTATACTGTGGTCTAATTACTTTGTTTTTGCTGTAGCTGCAGAATAGATAGCTTTGAAACCTTCCTGTGTTCTACTTTCACACAAGAGTGTCCGTGTCATGGCGACCTGACTGAGTTGTTCAGTTGCATACAGTGCTGACTCAGGAGTCTTAAGTGTCCTAACCAATTCTTCAAGCAGCAAACTCTTCTAAATCAAAAGAAGGAAAGCTCCATAAAGCTTTAATCACTGACAGTTACCTCGGATGTAAGATGTTTGGCAGCATGACCAGAATATGAAACTTTGGGAGTAGCTCACTGGATGACCCCGAGGAGCTCGTGCTTTCATTACGGTACAGTGTGCTTCTTATTACCCAGTTAGTATTTCCATGCTGAAAAATGCTGCTTAATGAAAACATTCCTGTGTCGTAAGATGACAGATAAACTCACAGTGCCTTGTATTTGTGACTATTAAAATGTTGTAGCTGAGAAATTTTATAACACCTGATTTTCATAAGTACATGCATTTGTCTATAGTTTGTGTCCTGACTGCACACTCATTTTTAATCCCTTAAAATATGCAGTTTAGATCTCAAACTGCAGAGTTCACTTTCTTAAACTGATGAAACTTGAGCTTTGTAGTGGTTCTTTGAAGATGCTCGTTTAAGGTTTTTGGATTGCAAAATTTATGTTTATGAATTTTTATTAACGTATTTTCAACACTGAATGCATGTTGATCTCCTTACTGAGTATACCTTGATGCTGAATTTTTTTCATCTAAAAAAGTATTTGCCATCTTTTATTATAACTCCAGGGATGGCTAAATGCATTTTAGCCTATTTCCTTTGTATCTCTTCATGTTTGTTATGTAGAAATTGACAGTTTTATCAAAGCGTGTTCAGTCTGAAGAAACCAGTGAGGCTTTCTATTTCAACCAGCTAGGCCCTTCTCTGTCAAAGAGATGAAGGCTCTAAACCTGTGCAGTCTATATGTAAATATATGTATATAGAGAGAGATACCAGAGACTGCCTATACCTCTGCTGCTCTGAAACAGACAGCTCTGAAGAGCTTTTACTATGCATTTGCCCTCCTTGTGTGCATGTGCCACCCCATATTGCTACGCTGCTTCCCCTAATGAACCTAGCAGGTTAAGCTCTGGTTCAGGAAAAATAAAAGCAGTTGGATCAAAGGCCTTTACAGTCAGTATAGGATTACTGTATAATTTCATGTTGGATTCTGAAAACGTTCTCACACATAGTCTCTAGAATCAGTAGTAAAAATAGTAAAATATGCCCCATCTGGTGATTTCTTTTGAATTTTCTTTGGAGAAGATGCATTTCAGGATAATCTCTTTCCCTCTGATTTACCAGTCTGTGTCCTGCTGCTTTAAGATGTAAAGAGCTGCTTTACTCAAAGTTACAGAGCTTGCATATTAGACAATTCTTGAAGAGAGTTTGTCTCTGTCTTGGATAACATAGAGAAACCCTCTGCACTTACAGAGCTGGGAAAGGGAATGACTGTGACCTGTACAATTTAGAGAACATTTTTTGCTAATTTTCCACTTGCTGCTTTGATCATCATTTCCTAGCATTGATTTGTGGCACCTCCCCCCCCCTTTTCTCCTCACTCTAACTCGGCTTCTTCCTGCTGCTTAACAGGCACACTTAGTTTTATGCATGTAATTCTTTTTTTTTTTTTTTTA